>JAZHYW010037093.1:0-191931 GCA_037355805.1 Ixodes ricinus
TGATGGTGCAGGTTTTGAAGCGAATGGCGGCGCACAACAAGAAGTTTGAACTGAATGCCGTATTTGTTCAATGGAATACTAACCGTCATCTGTATTAGTTGTCGTGAAATTCTAGCAAGAAGTATCAAGAGGACTTTATTTCTAGAAAAACAAACTGACCTAGCGGCCTCTCACCCGCGAATAATTTTGATGAGTCGAACACCACAAATTTGAAGCTGTTTTCACTTAGAAGAGCTTTGTACGAAGACCTGCACAAATTGTACATTTTCGAAACCGAATACTATACGATCAAACCCCAGATATGTACACTTACAAAAAAAAAAAACACACACTAACTTCTGTGACGCTTAAAACTATAAAAGGTATTATAAAAAAAGTCTAAATGTTAATAAACAACCTCGTTGAATTTTCTTGTTCTTCGGATTGCGAGGGACAATTATCAGGAGATATCAATTGAATTCCGATGTGTTCATCAATAAGCGCGTCAGTGTTCTATCATAGGTTAGATTTTCCTTCTTGGTACTGCCTTCTGGCGCTTTCGGCCTACAACCAGTGCTAGGCGTATACGCCTTTCTTCCTCCAACTGGCCGACACTATATTGTGCTACAGCGCCTTCTAGGCTCCGTTCATTGGCAGCTCGCTGAAGACTGCATTGGAAATAGTGGTCCCTCGTTGGACCAGTCATACATTTCTTTCGCCACGTGGTACGCTCTCGCCCATACTGACGAACGAGAGTCGGGTCAGGTGTGAAAGTAAGGCGGCTGGTGGTCCGGCGCGCGTAAGCTCCCACCGCAGCCTCAGCTGAACGGAGTATAGCTTTGAGTTCACATGCGACGGCCCGTCTACAATGATAATGTCACACGATGTTTAGGTGGTTTAGTCATGAAGGACAAGTAAAATTCGAACACAAGACACCAGTCATCTGTCGTACGTAATAGATATTTGTTTAGTCAACAACTATAAAAATATAAATTACATAAAAAAAAAAAAATATGTCGATAAACCGCTTTGCCCGATCCCTGCTCGAGACCCCTCAGTCGTCTATTCTCGTTTTTATTGTTTGTTTCCATTGCAGTTCATAAAGCAGTAGAGCCTACAGCGATAAGCTACGCTTGAGATAACGTCACTTTATTCATTATTTTGCGGGCGTGAGTGTAGTTAATTGTCGGTATTCGCCGCTTGCTATGACAAACTGGCAAAAATGCAGCAAAGAGACCTCTTTCAATCAATTGTTTCTATTTAGCCGCTACGGTCAAGTCAGCGTGAAAGGACACGCCGTCAGCTGGTCTTCTTGCCTATGGATAAAGCATAAATAGTCAAACTTCATAACCGTAACTACCGTAACTGTGCAACCGGCGCGAACATGGCTCTGGGCAAGAAGAAAATGGCGGCACCGGTATCGCTTCTTAACCAAACGGCACATGACGCCGGGCAGTGATGACCGCCGACAACCGTGGTTGACAACCAGACCGTTTCCCACAACAGCTGTGCGCGCCGGGCACGGGCACCAGTCGATCTCCAAAGTGGAAACATCACACGGCCGCCTGCATTCACCATGACGTCAAAAACACGGTTGTGGGTGGCAGGGAAAAGCGCGGCGGGAATTCGCGGACTTGGGTCGTGGAGAACGGCGGCCACAAAGATTCGAAAAATACGTAAAAAAAGAAGAACGATTACAACAGAAAGTATTTGGCGTGAGTGGCACCTGGCGTATTGACAGGCGCGTCTCACCCCGACCGTCCGTCGCACCTCTGCCGCCCGCGTGCGGCAAGACGCGCCGCATGTTTGGCACACAACGCAATTTGGGAAAATGAGAGCGCGTCACCGCAGCCGCCGCGCTTCCTTCCTGGATAGAGAAGAAGGCGTCCGCTGCTCGGTGGTTTGCGGTCTGAAGGCAGTAGTGGTCTTCCCTCAGGAAGGGCCTAGTCGTCGCGGGGGCCGTCAGACCCGCAAGTATATGCCCCACCTCTGCCGCACTTGCCGCACGTCACCAGGGTAGAGGCGGAACGCAGGGAACGGACGCACTCGAAGCCGCCTTACACGCAGGTTTCTTGGCGGCAGATAGTACGAATCAGCTATCTTATTTTCTTCTTTCACCGTCGAGTCGCAGTCACGTAAAAGTCTAGCAGGTTTTGCCGCCTCGTTCGGATTTTTTGGTGGGAGGGTTTTTCCAGAAAACGATGGGGGTGTTTGCAGCGGCAGCGGCAGCGGGCGGGTGTGGGGTTGGTCGCTGTGTAGCTCGCCATCATTTTATTGCATGCTGCAATGCGCTGTAATCTCTTTCTGCACTCAGCGCGATGCGATTTCAGCGGGGCAATGGGTATACTACTAAAGGTAAGTACGTGGAATGAATCTCCGTGGGCACGTGGAAATGAACCGACTTATAGGAGCGGCTTCCTGTTGCAGTAAACTCGCTTCGGGAAGAAAACAAAAGAAAAAACATAATATTAATTTCTTATCTTCCCTTTGCATTCATTGTTTCTGTTCTTTTCTTTTCAAAGTTGTGGTACAGTTTGTTATTAGCGGTTCAAAGTATTACTTGTGGACGTGTATAATTTATACGTCTTTTCCGAAACAACAGATACTAATATATTTCAAACGGAAATCTACTTGATATTGGCATTACAAAACAACTGTTCAAGGCCAAGTTAAGAACACGCGGGCAAATTAAGTTTACTACACAGTTTAAACTGGGCTACGGACGATAAGAAGAGTTTTATTTTGCTTTCTTGTAGTTTGTTCACATACGGTTTTAATTTTTTTAACCCGTTCCGGCATGCTAAATCTATTCCTCGTCGGCACTCATTTTTGTTCTGCGAAGTTGAACTGGCGGAAAATACTATGAGCATGCGACACAGGTACTCAACATAAGAGTTTTTTAGAATATAATACGAGTATGGAGAATGACGTGCATGTTTCGCAGTTTCTTGAGAATATAGGCCCAGGTTATATGATGCTATAGCGTCACTGCCTCAATTACAAAAAATAACTGTTTGAACTGAAACCTCTATCATGGCATTTAAACGTCATGGTTATTAAGCGTTCACGTTCAATAACAGGTGTGATCACACTTTTTCTCCGCAGAGGAGAGCTGCACGAATACGCTGTTTAAATGATCCAAAGATGGCAAATCTTATCAAGCCACGCCGCACCTTTGTACAGCGTGCAAAGACACGCTGGTCGCTGCGGACACATAGGCGAATTATCCACAGACGCATCACACATCTTCAGGTTATGTTTAGCCAGACTGTCAGTATGTGTAGGCTCCGTTATATGACAGTTTTGTATGACCAATTAATCACAGACTCTCTTGTGTGATAGTTACGGTGTGCATAGGCCAAATAAACGGTACTGTATCGGTAACAAGTATGTGAACTTTGTTACCGACAAAGTTGTTACTTTGTCGGTAACAGTTGGTACTTTTCATTAACGAAGCAATGCCAGCGTAGCGTTAAAAACTCTGTTACTTTCGCGAACAGCAACAAGTACCGTGTTTTAGTTAGCGCTTACTTTTCGACTGAGTAACTATGGTCGGAGACGGGCTAAATTCAGGAAAAAATCTCCTCACCGGCTTAGCAGAGCGCACACTGCAGAGAATGATATTCGCTCTGCTAAAGTGGAAAGGAGTGGGAGAAGATTCCCAAATATTAACATGACACCGACTCTGCGCCGAGGGAAATAGGGAAAGGAGACGCGAAATGCGGGACGACAAAACGCCGATTGACTCAGATGAAAGTTAGTGGGTAGATCGAAGCTAGCAGCTTTCGGCACTGCTTAGTCAGACGCGTTGAACGGGGCCGCAGGCGTCCGGCGTTGGTTCTCGCATTCGGAACGCGTTGGACGAGTTTAGGTGGAGACAAAAGCTGGCTGGCTTTAGGTCTACCCACTAATGATTCGAGTCAGAACTCGAAGGTTCTGAAGTTCCCGCGTCTTGTGCTCCTCTCCCCCAGTTGCTTGGCGCTCCAATAAAAGTATCTAGTTGCGCAGGAACATAAGTGGATTTCTGTTTTAGCCCACGCATTTTACGTACCGTCGGTACAGACACTTCAACGAGACAAACGAGGATCATAGTCTGACAGCGTATTCGTGTCACCGCTTTGTTGCGATCTCTTCAGTTTGTTCCGTCGTTCCCTAATAGCTGCCCCTAACTGAGTTGCACTCGAAAACTCAGGAAACTGTTCGCTTCACCTTTCAGCGATTTATATTTTTTCTTTTTTTAGTTTTGTCGTACTATTAGTAAAAAAAAAACAACAACATCTAATTACATTTTAGATTTGATAACGTTTTGTTAGTTTGTTTCGTTACGTGTACTACATGATTGTCGCGCGTAATACGAGTTGGTGCTGGTTTCTAGGTTTGGTAAACCCATGATACTTTCATTGTATCTCTCTCCTCGCTCTTTGTCAGACATAGCTTTATTGGATTATGTAGGAATTCTCTTTGATCAGTCTGTGAAAACATGTTTTTAAGCTTATATACAACTCTAGATTCCTCTTTTTATGGGAGCTTATTTTTTTCGTTCACGCCACCTACGCCAAACATGCATATTTCATCTTTTTTTTCTTGAAAACAAGTTTAGGCAGTCCCTCACCTGAAAATACATCAATTAAGGCTAGCTTATATCGATATACGCTCTCTCTTTTAACTCTCTCTCCACAAAAGAATAATAAATTGAATAAAAAAAAGAAAAAGTCGGAGAGATATAGAAATCTGCGGAGTGTCACCGCTACCGCCTGAGCTGTTTGAGTGTAATTTGTTCCCGCTCGCGGGAAGGGGACCCCCCTATTTCAGCGCTAGACAGTCCGGTACCGCCATGTGGGGTATCTATTACGCTGCCCAACAACCGCGCATCAGGTGCAGAGTTAAACCGTCGGATGGAAACGATTTGGCCATCACCGGCAGGAGGGCGGAAGCCGTCTGGTCATTACTGGTCGAACCGCGACGCGGGAGGCGACGACAATCGCGAAAGCCTCAGAAAGGATAACGCGCCTCTGAGATACGACGTGCAAAGAAAAATGAAAATAATTTACTCGCGAAGCTTGGCACATGCCGCCATATACGACCAGGGAGAGAAAAAAAAATATAAATAAAAAGAGAGTCCTGCTGGCAAATTTCTATTGCTCGTTGTTTGCCGTTTTCGCATAATATCGTTTTCGTCTACTCGCCGAAACGCTTCACTCCCGTTCTTGAAAACGGCAGATTCTCAGATTGTTTTTGTATCCCGTGATTATTTTTTATTATTTCTTCGGTTGCTGCCGGGTTGTTGGGGAGTGGCGCCCCCTAGTGACGCTCGGCGCCCAAATTGCAGGGTCTCCCGTTGGGAGCAGCTGCTGCCGCTCGAATCCCGCCAGTTGGTGAGGCGGTTGCGTGTTTTTCTGACGGAAGCGACATAAGCGGACTCTGCGGCGTTTGTTGGTTGGTGGGGGTGACTGCGGTCGCCGTGGTTTCAGGATCGTTGCCCGACAAAGCCTGCGTCTACGTGACTGTCTTCGGGGAAAAAATCTTCGTCACCGCCTCCCCATCTTTGGGGGTCAGTCCTTTCTTTGAACAATCTCTCCAGCGTTGTGAAATTTTTTTTCCTGTATATGCGAACTCACCAACTTCAAAGCCACCATACCCTGAGAAAATACCTTCGGCAATTACCCAATACAGAGGAGGTGAGAATTTGCGCTTAGACATCATGAATGAAGTTTGACGTAGGCAATCGAACTGAAGTACAACAAAACAGATCCTGGTTTGGTGAGCGCGTTGGGTTTCATTTCCCCGCTGGGTTATTCACTGGACGCCATATTTGTAGTTGCTGTTTGACGCACGCTCAGAATGAGCGGACATTAATAGGTTGCTAAGACGTTGCAAAAGAGCCGCTGGAAACTCGCCATCAATTATAACGCCCAACGGTCACGCACCGGTACTCTCGCCGCCCAAAAAGCGCCCTGGCGGACTACTTTTTAGTGTTCGTGCGTATGGCGCGTGGTTACTCCTTTATCTTCTAAGGACAGGCGCTGCGTCAGGGATGGGAAGATACGCACGCTGGAGCTGAGACACATAAATATCGGGATGGTGTATAAACATTACCCGTTTCCTGTCGTACCCAGTAACGTGGGCTCCATTATCCCGATATGCGGGTGAAAAAATAATAAAAAAACATTTCAGCCTAGAATATGCGAGACAATACTCGTTGAGAACCGAAACAGAATGTGTGACAACCACAGGTTTTCGTGAACAACTGCTTGGCGTAGAGATCAAACGACGTTGCCGCATAGCAGAAGTGACATTCAAGTTAACACGCCCTTGTGGAAAAGGTACGTATGCCGGGATCCCCTTTCTCATGCATCATTCAAAGAGACAATCTGCGCAAACCTGAGTCACCGCAATATCAAGTAGTTTCCGTTGCTTTCGAGTTTTCTCTTTGAACTCATTGTCTTCTGACATTCGAAATGCGTGTTCAGGCCAGACTGTTTTATGTGATGTATAAATACTTCACTAGTGCGCAGAATGACTACGCTGTTAACGACGTATGTGTACTTAATCATGGTTGCCAGTTACGCCTGAAGCTTTATCTGAAAAATATCACAAACGCTTAAGTATCACAAATGTTTAAACAGTCCGCGACGAAGAAAAGCAATATTACATGAGCTTCTTACCGAATCGAATGCTGAGGGAAGTCGCACCCAGATCGCGGCGATCTGCGGGTGCGTCTGCTCTGCACAAGCCCCAATATGGCGGCGCCCGCAGCAATGTCGAGGCAAGGTGCTGCGTGTCGCTGCAGCTCATTTAGTGACTCTAAATTGCTACTTCCAGACGTTTAGTACATTTAATATGGGTGCGGAAACTGATCGCATTCCAGTAGGTAAAGCGCTGTGAAGCAGAAAGTGCACGCTGATGTCTTGAGGAGATTCGGCTTATCGAGTTACCGGCTAACTCGCCCAGGTTGGTGTGCTATCGTGCACCAGCCGGCGGGCGGACGCTGTGCAGCCGATGCCGCGAGCCTGGTGGCTGACGGCTGCGTTGCCAGCCGGAGCTCGGGCACTTGTTCCTGAACCGAGCTGCGATGGACGCACCGTCCATTCAGTAAAGCTCGCAGTGGCTCGACACTTATCACTGCGGTGTGGCGCTGGTGAACGCGCCTACGACTGCAAACAATTGCAAAAAGAAAAGAGAGGTAATCAAGCTGTAGCAAATATTTATTCAGCCCTAAACGCGTTAGAACAGCCTTTACAGGGGCGCTGAGACAAAACACGTCAGTGTCCATATTGAGTGGCGCGCGATCTTCCCGAATGAGCAGCCGCCAGGTGTGCGCGACTTTGCCTGCGAAAGGTGAGCGTCATGAGTATCCGTTCACACTTACGATGAAAAACTTAGTGACATATGTGGGCTCAGGAAAAGGTAGAGATAAGGCAAGCCACCGTCTCCACAGGTCGCGTGAGTCTGTTGTTAGGCGTTATGGCGATTAATTGGTCTGTGGCTGCGCGTTCACTGTGGAGATGAAAAGCCTGTCTTTTACATCGCTTTGCGCAGGTACGCCATGCATTTCACTGCCACCGTAAGCGTGAATGGAGGGACTGATATGACGTCGCATTTCTTTGCCGTGTGCTCACGCTCACCGGCGGCTGCTGGCTCGTGGCTATATCATGAATCGTGCCGCCTTTTATGCGACACTGAAATGTTTGGTTCAGTATCGCTTTAATAGACAGACTCATGCCAGAAACAAAAGCCCAGCGCCATGGTCCTTGTTCCTTCGCCCGTAAACATGCCAATAGCGTCGATGAATAGCTCCAGGATTTGGTTCGTGAGCTACCTATGTTTGTGTTTGCAAGTCCGGGCATGAGGATCGGGCCCTAGCGGTTTCCAGTGTGCACCTACTCTGACGGTGCCGTAGCTCCATTTGGCGCTCAATCGTGGGGCTTGCTCGATGGCCCCTGCAAGATCCGCCGAGAGCCAATGTTTTACATGCTGGTCGTGTTTATCGCAATAGTGCGTAGCGCATGTGCACAGCCGCGGTGTGCGCTCACACCCCCCCGGCTCCGTTTTGGTGGTTCCTCCGTAAACAGCGACACAACCGTGGGTCCGCAAACATCACCGGTGTGCCTTTGCGTAACGCCATCTATAGTCCGTTTGCAACCCTGGAACAGAGGGCGAAGAGACTAAGACAGACCGGGGAGGAGGAAACAGACGGAACGCTAAAGAGGAGAGGTTGTCCCCCCTCTCCAGCGATTTAAATGCTTCACTCTCTCAAGCCCGTCTTCCCGCCTCGCCCTTCGTTCTTAGGTCTGCAACGGACTATAATTTTTATGGTATTGCTGGTTGAACGCACTGCAACCGGAGATGGAGGGCTGATTGGCTTTCCGCGTCCACCGCGCGCCGTTTCGCCTTATGTTGGATCCTCGAGCGGACGCTTCGGGGTCCATCGATCATCATGCGCCGTGTCCGCTATAACGGCACCAGCGCCCCGCGCGCCGCCACCGTGCCACGTCCGATGGTCACGTGACAATCACGCGACGCGGGGTCTGGTGGCAGTGACTCGTGGGGATACCTATACGGTTCCCATCGTATGCTGAATATCGCGGCTGAAACGGAGTATATTGTGAGAAGAGATTTTCTTCTGCGCGATGTTCGAACCAGCCTGCAAACAATGAAAAAAAAAAACTGCTTTATTATTTTTATGTTTTTTGTTTTGCGTCATTACGCTGCTCAGGGACTGCCGGCACGCATCACGCATGGGTGCCTCGTTCTCGACGCGCGCGCCGCAGGGGTATTCGTAAACGCCGACTTGCTTGACGGCCGGCTGCTGCCGTTTGGCGCTGCTGCGCGCTGCGCTCGTTGGAGCAGCAAAGACTTCATCGCCAAAAATGGCTGGGTGCACCATCACAGACACGTTTCCGACGTTGCCGCTTGTTACGCAAGCATGTAGCATGGGGCTTCGTTTCAACGCTAGGGGCGTGTACACATCACCTGATCGTTCATCCACGTTTGAATGGTATTTTGCCGTGCTTTTTTCTATTTATATATATTAGACCGTTAGCGTCTCTGCCAGCCTGGATTTCCTTCCGTGAAGCATGTGCGCTAATTGTGCCCGAGTTTAGAATTTGTTCGTTCAGTGGTGGATAACCGTCCGGAGCAACAGAGATTTTTGTTTTGTTTTGTTTTATCCTCTTTCCCACGAGTTTAGTGAGGGCATAGCAGTTAAAAAGCGCGACCGGCCAGGTGGCTCTGTAAATGATGCGGTTGCAACCGGTCGATTCCTTTACGGAACACTTCGAACGCGCGCGTTGAAGATGAGTAGAACTTTTTTTACTAACTGCTCGTTTGCTGCTTCTTCTTAATGACTGGGTATACTCGAAAAGCACGTATTGTATGTATACTGGATAAGAACATCGTGGGGAATTTTCACGTTCAAATTGTACAAAAACATGTTTAAAAAAAAAATATAGTCAGAGAAATAAAGATAAAATAAATGCGCCATCTTTAAAAACGAAGCATGCAGGCCTTTCTTCTCCTTGGACGCTCCAAAAAACAAGTGCACGTAGAGAACACACAACTAATTACTTTCTCTGATTTACCTAAGATAATCTGTACCTGCGGTCATTAGAAACTCACGCAGCCAATAGCCACCGCGCGAATATTTTTTTGAGAGCCTAAAACAGGGCCCGAGTTGAGACTACTTACTCTTCTGTTCAACTGTCTTTTTTTGTCCTTTCTTTAACGTAAATAGCAAAAAAGCGCTCGGTAGAAAACAGAAAAAAAAATAAGGTCTGGTGTCGCTTATTCAGCACAACGCGAAATATGATCACAGCCGAAATATTACGTCCAAGTGAATCGGCGTAACACTAAAACCGATTTTAAAGATGAAATATGACTCTTCAGCGAGTGGAAAGCGGGTTAGGTTTAATCAAGCAACACTGTGCGACACATACCGCAGTACCACAGGTGACGTCACGTCGCAGCCATACAACCAACGTTATTAGATTACCTCAGTTATTGGAACTCCCATGAGGAAATTTAACACAATCGCCAATCCGCCTGCCGTCGTTCGAAGCGCACCTAGATTTTCGTTCATAACCGTTCAAAGAGCACAGCTGAAATGATAGCGATCCTAACACCGCCATTTCTCTCCCGCAGTGGTCGCTCGAGAACTGCACGTATCGACATCTATTGTAACTGGTCGGCAACTTCAGGCCAGAAACAGATACAGTGGAAGCGAATTTATACGCCCCGTCTCGAAGCGGACGCATGCCAGCCGCAAAGTCGGGATAACTGCGAAATCACCGCTGGGGCATGGTTGTTATAAAACAATAGTATTGTGCGCAAAGCCTTACCGACTAAATTTCAATATCACGCGCCCCTCATTTTGTACTTCGCTCAATAAAAGTTACTGAAGTTGCACCTGTTGATTTTACGTTTTCTAGTAACGATGAGAGCAATACGTATCCCGATTTTCTGTAAGTACACTGCAGTTACAAAAACAGCCGTCCGGCAGCGCGTCGGGTGACGCCGGGGCGAGGTCGTGGTAGGTGAGGGGGGGGTACTGCTCGTGCGCCGCAGCGCGTCTATGACAGTTCGTAGCGCTGAGCGCAATCTAATAACGTTGACCCCAATGCGGTGATCAGTGGTGCCCATGCCTCTCTAGCAGATAGTGACGGTTTTTAGCGTACACAGACGCCAGAAACCAAGCTTTGAGCCGTGGCATGTTGTAAGATTACTGCGCAATATCGGAAGAAATAAACAACTATTACTGGCAATTCCGGGACCGTCCGGCTGCGCTGAAAGCAGTCGTAATCCCAAATTCGAAAATAGTGACGGGAATCGCCCGTTTAAAGGGGCCGATGCAACGACATTGGGTAGGAATGTTTCTGTTTCCTTTGCTGTCTTTACTGGCACGCAGTTGGACCCAAGAATACTGCCGATCGCGACGCGCCACTGACCAAGAAGCGTCTCCGTTGCGGTGGAATTTCAAGGGTAAAAGAGAAGTGGACCTTTCCTCGCAGTGTCTCCCTTCGCCCAACTTGATGGCGAAGCTGCGGTGACAACTCCAGCAATCCCGATCCCGGAGTGACCATCCAGTTTTGCAATCCCCACTGTGACGATATCTAGATAGCAACTAGTGGACAAGAGCTACTGCGCAGGCATTCGACTTCCGGCTCGTGACAATCAGTGCGTCGACGTACGCACGACCGTGTAGTGGCCCGGTGCTCCAACACTGGGATAACGGGAATAGCCCGACCTTGAGATTCGCCAGAACTCGCCAGCGCGCCCTGTGCTCTGCCACGGCGGACTGGAAGCGCGCGCGCTCTTTCTCTTCATACGGCTTTTGCGGTGGGGCGATCGCCACCTCCCGCCGCCAATTCGCGGGAGCGCTGTCGCCATCACCCCTGGGCTGCGCTCTTGCCGTTTGCACTGAGCCCCGCGTCAGCCGAGGTGCATCTCAGTGCTGACATCGCAACTTGTGGCCGAGATTTTTAATGGGCAATATGCATTCTTTGTGCTTCTGCGCTTTTCGTCTATGCTTAATCCTATCTGGGTATCTATCCTACGCCGCAGGTCGTTATATAAATAAAAAAATGATTATCTGCGTTAATGCGAGATAGCATCAAACGGTGCGGAGTTATGCGCGTTCGTCAGGTGTGCGGCACACTCCTGGGCCGCATAAGCCCATCCCGAGGCGATTCTAAATTTGTTGACACTTTCCAGCCCTGCGTAGATCTCCGCAACCCAGCGTGCGTTTGTGTCCATAGGAAGCAGCAAACACGCGCCGTACGCCTGAAACCTCAAAATGCTATCGACCAGACTTTCTGGCGTCTCGGCTAGTCTCAAGCCAGGTACTCTAAACGGATTGTTTATATCTTTTACCATAGGACGCGCTTTACAGCGCTGTCACGCTACCGAGTGCGCGCGGTTCCATGCACGAGGGCTCATTTCCGCTCTCGTGGAGGCTAAACTCCGACCGCTACATCACCTCTCCGCGCGCGGGAGAGGGTGAGTCGCAGGCCGTGCTCGCCCACGAGCAGGACCTCGCGCGCTCTACCGGCACCGTCTTTAGCGCTGTACGCGTATCGACACGGATATAGGCGGCCGGGCCGAGTCTTGATACTCCTTCATGGCTCTGGTTAGCGTCTGCCTGCTGATCAAAGGTTCAACGGTTCGAATCCCAGCCGGCGCCGGTCTTTTTTATTTATTTATCGACCCGCGGCGTACAGAGGTTGAGATAGCCAGATAGATAGATAGATAGATAGATACGGTAGCCGAAAAGTGCGTGAAGTATCCAAAGATATGCTATTCGCATTACAAAAGACCGGCGCCGGCTGGGATTCGAACCGTTGTCGCCCTGATCAGCGAGGCAGACGCGCTAACCACAGAGCTATGAAGGCAGTCATTCCAACGCACTCTAAACGGTTGTTTATATCTTTACCATAGGACGGGCTTTACAGCGCTGTCACAGCTACCGGTGCGCGCGCGTTCCATGCACGAGGGGCTCATTCCGCTCTCGTGAGGCCGAGCACGGCCACTGCGCTCACCCTCTCCGCGCTCGGGAGGAGGAGTGATCAACGGCCGTGCCATTCACGAAGGCGGAATAACCCTCGTCATGAGCCGTAACGAGCGCCGAACGCTGCTATAGCAATATACAATCTAGACCGTTTAGATAGCCGTGGTTGAGACTAGCTGAGACGCCAGAAAGTCTGGTCGGTACCATTTTGAGTGTTTGTGCGTATGGCGCGTGACTTTGCTCGCCTTCACTGAGTGTTTCCGCAACACGCGACGTGCTGGGACCGCGGAGATCGATAGCGCAGAACGACATTAACAAATTTAGGCAATCGTCTCTGGAGTGGGACTGGCGTACCCGGGTGTCCTTGACTCTGTCGAACGCGCATAACTCACTCCGTTTGATGCTATTCGCATTAACGTAGATATCATTCCCGAATGGATGGGTTCTGCTGATTTTACCGTCTTTTACATCTGATCCTTCCGTTTAGGAGCCTCGGTGCCATCTGATGCCAGCTTCTGACAGGCCCAAGAGCGGTTAATGTTTGACGCGCATCTCCAAGAGGTTCGGGATTAAAGGAAGTAGAAAGTAGAGCCAGCAGATACGCAATTGTGGAAAAAACTATACTTTCGTCTTTACACTCCAGGACTTCTGTTGCAACTCAAGAACAGGAGGAGACGGAGCCTTCTACGTGGAGGAACTTTAAATGATAAATAGCGTTACGTTCACTCTCGTTGAAAGGTGAGCGGGCCCGACTCTATCTATTGCGCGTGGTGCTGCATCATCGTTTTCATAAGGCCGCTATGTGATGGTCGGTCAGCTGCTCTGACCTTGAGGGTGCATGTAGTCTAGCTGCAATTTTCGCACAGTGCACGGCTACAGCCTAAAGTGCTTCCTCGAGGGCTTGTGCACGTATCCAGCCAAGTTACACCGTTTCTGTCCATGACCGTCTTTGCATGGTCAATCAGAAGTATTCCAAAGGAGCGTGTTAAACTGGTCGCAGCCAAGCGCTTTTGGTGACTATTTGTCAATGCCCTCTTGGCAACTGGATTAGCCGCGTCTTCGAGATGGGATGCAATGAATAGTTGCGGAACTTCGAAGCACCATGTACGCGGAAAGGTGTAGCAGCGCTAAAAAGAAACTACGAAGTGTTGTCCGGAAGTGCGAGGAACCTAGGATTTGGATAATGAAGTCCGCCTTTATCCTGGCCCCTTTGCAGCCGAGACGAGACGGAGTATCCCTCCTGTTACTTTCCGTAGTCAACAGCATAAGACAGGCGTCGCACAAAAATACCGTTTCACCCAGGTATAGCCACCGACGTACACGAGACGAGAGTATGTCAGGGATGGAGATAGGGCGCAAGGCTCTTTCAGTTTTTCGGGTCAGTGAAGGCCCAACCGAGGTCGGGCACAGCCGCTGCCAACTGCTCCAGAAACCAGTGCCTGACATCTGTATTTGCTTAGAGAGGGGCCTTTACTTCGACAATGTGATCAAGGGCTGCTGTGACAGCCGCTGATCGACTGACTTCGACTGACAGGATGGAACGCAACAGCAGACCATGACCGCGCTTGCCCGGAACAACCACGCCGTGCGAGGGATCAGACGAGCACAGGGGTCCCGTTCATGTCACATTGGAGCGCAGTTTGCTGCGACTGATGCTGCCTGTTGGGCGAGTGACTTCAATCGGGTGAAGTTCAGCACACCGTGGCCAAAGGAACAGCCTACGAAGCGCTCGAACACCAGCGCAAAGCAGCTCGAGAGTGACTTTCTGGAGTGGGGTGAAGTAGGGTGAAGTGGTTGCGCCCCTGGCGGCAAGCAGAGTATGAACGACATACGGAGAAAAAGTGCCATTGACTCCCGGGCGATTGCAAAGGCCGTAAGAAGAAGAGGCGCGCGCCCAGTCCGGCCCGTGGCTCTGCTAACCCCAGCCGTATGTTACAAAAAACTTTGCAGCTATGCTCCGGGTGCAGAAAAAAATATCGGATTTTCGTATGCAACTGCCAATATGTAAAAACAAAAAAAGAAAGAGATGTGTTTGATAGGTTATAGATGTCAAGGAATAGTTCTAAGCTGTATCTATTGAAAGTACAAAACTGGTTGCATCGTCCCTTTAAACACTTTACTTATAAGCTTCACTCAAACTTGAACCGCGATTAAAAGCAGATTAGTGCAACGCTCGCGACTTCTATTAAAACGGACACGTCTACTATAAAAGATATCATCGTTTCGTTGATCACGCCAATAAGTTTTCGTCCTTGATGGAATTATATTTCCTCCGTCAAAGTCTAGTCTCTTGTACAGTCAACCCTGGGACATATATATGTGCCTATTCACGACATGAAATACTGGAAGCGAGTAGGATATACTTGCTGCTCCTCGTCGGCAAAATAACTAATGTAACTACGTGCCATTTCCAGTTGGAACTCTGGTGTACAGAGCGCCACTCGTATTAACGGCAACGCCTTTTTGTACACGCTTTTCTCCAATCCACTCAAAGCATGTTTGTCGTCGCGTTTGCAGTGGAACATTTGAAATGGACATTTTGAGCTGCTCAGTTGGGACCAAGTTCCCACGCTTTGAACAAAAAGCCGGAGGCCCAATTTACTCCTTCGTTTGCTTCGGTCATATCCTCACACACAATTTATTTTTCTTTAGACACTAATCTTTTTTTCTTAACGCACTGCATTTGAAGGAATACAAGAGCTCTTAAAGTCACAGTTAAAATCAGTTGAGTCACAGTCACTGTTAGTCTTACTTAAACGTATAATTAAGTTACAAATGCAGACACATTGCTTACAATTACAGTTGATCACCTAAAGTAATAAACTCACTTTTCACTTTTAAAGTAACCCACGACGTTGAGGTGTGCTCAGATTGCTGAACAGCAATTTAATTTCCAGCGAAGCAAAAATATTGTCACTGAAAGATATAGCAGCAAACAGAACCAAATTTTATTCATACTCACACGTAACCTGTCGTTGAACTTTGGTTCTCAAACTTTGCGGAAAGTATGGGGTGTCCGAAGTCACCAGGCTTGATCTAAAATGGACCATAAAAATCGACGCCTGCACGTAGCAATCTAAACTTTTCGTCAAAGGTGTATTTCACAGGTCGGTTTTTTCTTGTAAAATTACAAAGCGTAGCTTTCTTTGTGTAAAAAATAGGGCCAAGAAACTTGCCAGGGTCAATGGCGGGCGGCGACGCAGACGACCAAGTCCAGTAGCGGGGTGTGTTTGGCGCGCGTACTGATAGATGGCGTCTGGAGCAGCGCCCGAAGGTGTAACCGACCAGCGAAAGAAAGCAGACGACACGCAGACGAAATTCGTTGCCAGCAAAAGCGCCGTGGTTATGCAAACGCGTTTTTTTTCCTTTACGTTTTGCTTTTATTGTCCGCATTTATTTTTTAACCAAAGGTACATTACAAAAAGATTATGTTCATTTGAATAAACCATGGTGGTCGCGAGCAGTCTCGTTAAGGAGGTAGCGCCATCTATCAATACGAGCGCCAAACCCGCCCCGCCACTCGACTTGATCGCCTGCGTCGCCGCCCGACGCGTTGACCCTGGCAAGTTTCTTAGCCATATTTTTTGCAGAAAGCGAGCTACGCTTTGTAATTTTACATAAAAAAAACGACCTGTGAAATACACCTTTGACGAAAAGTATAGATTGCTACGTGCAGGCGTCGATTTTTACGGTCCATTTTAGATCGAGCCTGGTGACTTGGAACACCCTATATATACTTAAGATTTAGTTTCCTGCAAATAAGATTTATAATTACTGTTGATACCCTGGGTCAGCTATGCTGACACAGAAAATGTCTTCAACTATAGTCGTTGACAGGCAAAGAATGAAGCACAATCTTCGCCTCCAACACGCGCTCGTAGCTTTCCGTGGTGCGTTAATTGGCTATGCGTGCGTTGAAGTGTACACCGAAGATAAAAAGCTCGCGGTGGAGGCGGAGCTTCTACTGCATTCTTATCGTGTCATCAGCTATATAGTATGCTCACCAGATCCTCATGGTTGGTCTCTCGATTTCCGCCTGATGACGTCATACGTGTGGCATGCTCTTACTTGCCGCGATCGTGGCGGTGGTACAACAGTGAAGGTCGATATGCAGACGCCCCTAGAGGTGGATAACACCCGTTCTGCTTGTCATCCTGTCACGAATTGCGTTAGAGCTTTTATACAGGGATATTCAAAAAGACGAAGCAGATTTCAAATGTTTATTTTAGAGAAACTGTAAAAGATAGAGGCACATTCAGCACATCACTTAATATAAATAAAATCAACGTTTTTTTTTTTTTTTTAAATTTGCTTACACACGCCTGTTATTCTTCAAGATCTGAAAGATCGAATTGTTGGAGCTGTGAATTTATTAACTAGGGACCGGTTGATTCGTGTGTGGCGAGAAATGGAGTACCGTTTTGATATTTGTCGCGCAACAAATGGTGCTCGTGCTGAGTGCAGAAAACATAAGGGATCATAGATTTTTGAACTTTGAACCTTCTTCTATCTGGTGATATGAGGAGCGATTTTCTGCGCCTTACAGTTTTCTTTAAAAAAAAAGAAAAAAGTTGAAGCTTTTAATATATGAATAGCCCTGTGTAATATGATTTAAAGAAAACTGAACACTTCTGCTCAGAAGTGAGCTTATCTCGAAAAGCTGCGCGGGTTAATCGACGATGGAGTCAAATCGTTCACTGAGTTCAGATACATCTACAGCAGTATAGGGAGTATTCACTGGCGGCCATAGCTGTGTGCGCGATTGCTTAGCGCGTGCTGACGGCAAGCTTCCACAGTTCTTTTGCAGCGTGCATTCCACAAAATCAAGATTGCCGGTCGTAGGAGCCTATTAATATGACCTCGCTCTGAGCATGCGCTTTAAAGAGCAGCCACAAATATGGCGTCCAGTGAATACTCCCTATAGATGCGCCGCTTGTGCCCAACGATGGATGATACCAGGGCAGTTTCCTTTCGCCGGCATGAGACCTACGTCATAGAATTTGGCAATATCGCACACCACTATCACCATGCCAGACAGGACGATAGCGCGAAAGTTCCGATATAAACCGGCATAATCCGAACTGTGACTTAAAGCGATGTGTTCTTATACGGGAAGCCGTGCGTTATAAAACACTCGCCTGTAAAATGTAGCGACGGAACGGTTGCTTCACTCCCTCCTCAGTTTTTAACTAGGTGCGACTACACAATGAAGTACCTCCTGGGGCAAAAAGGGGGAGAGAAAGGGGGAGGGGGGAGGAGAAAGAGGTAGTGCGAATGGCCTCAAATAGAAACCACGAACGAGTGCGAGCCAATTACCTTTATGCGCTGACTCCCCGTCGAGTTCTTGTTCGTTCGACCTCACCCGGTAGCCTCGAGCCAGGCACATCCGAACCCGTTTCAATAGAGATAGTTTCAACCGGGAAAACCTATAGACGCGTTAAAATAAAATTACACGAACGCTGGCAGACACCCTCCCGCCCACAGATTGAACTTGCTCGTACGTCGTGCATGCTCCATTTATAGGCCTTCAATTTCGGTTAGTCGAGGGGGCTAAAGGGACGCTAGTTAGCCCTCTAATCCGCGCACAAAGCCGGTAACGTTGACCCGATTACAAGACTGGTCGCTCCGCGTAATCCACTTTTGGGGCTGACCATTGTGCAGCTGGTATCGGAGGACGGAAGCCAGACATCACTTTTTTTTCTTCTTTTTCGGACGTTCGCTGCTTTCTAGCTGAGCGGCACCAGATGGGACGATGTCGACAGCGACGTTCATTTTGGTCTATGCTGATTGCGTTAGTTGTTTTACTATTAATTTTTTTTCTTTGGAAAAGGGGGGGGGGCGCTAACGTGTGCTGTGTGGAGCGGGGATGCGTTGTCGTGAGCTTTGTCCGGTCGCCCCCCCCCCCCCCCTCTCCATTAAGTGATCGGGTGACGTTGCTCGAGGTATTCGATTTCACGGCATTCCGCCCACTCCCATTGGGGTCCCCAATTTGCACGCCGTGACTCGCCGCTGGCTGGTCTTCTCGATCTGGTCATTTTATGTTTATATTCTCGTGTTGTTTTGTTTTTTTTTTGCCCGCTACCTCGTTTTTTTTAGTTTATTATGTATTTTCTTTCGTGTCTTTGAAAGACAGAGTTCGATTGTACTTACAAAGTAGATAATGAGGCATCTATGAATGTCTCGACGGCTGGGGAAACGCGACAAAACGACCGAGTAATCAGCGTCTAATTTCAATGAGTGAGTCGTACTTGATTTCAGGTGATAGTCGATTTCGTGTGTGTGGATGATCTTGTTTTTTTTTTTAAATAATTATTGATGAATAGAACGTTAATGAAGAGTGCACTGAAAATGTATCCGACGAGAGAAACGTCAAATAGCGATGTAGTCGCCACACCAATTATGAGACTTCTAATCAGTTTAGTCAATCAAAAGTGTGAACAATATCCTCCCTCTCTCCGTCAATTTGTCATGCAGTTTCAGTGGCATAAAATACCACTCCGCCCCTTTTGCTAATGGGGTCATTCCGTGCCAAACGAGACGCGGCAATTTTTATGTCTGGGATATGTACGGAAAAATTAATTCGGATAAATAAGCCTTTGAAGCTAAAATAAGATATTTTCTCGCGAAAAATAAATTTTATTTTTGCTGATATCACTTTTAAATTTCAGGAATGCAAAAACCCACGCAGTTAAGAAAAACAGTGAAAAAAAAAAGATTACGTATCGCACGCATTTATGTGGGTGTTTATGTACTTAAGGGGGTCATGAAACGATTTTCCTACTTCTTCCTCCTTAGCTTTAATCCTCAACTCAAATGCGAACTGTGAAATCACGTGGTCGCGACATTCCTTCGGCACCGGTGCGATGACGCCTAGCTTCCACCGTGCTTTTATGCACGCCATAGAACTTGTCATTCCCTCAGTGACGATAAGTTCTGTCAGGGACACTCATTGGCCACGAACGCGAATCCAAATATTCGTTGACGGATTGATTGTTGACGAGCGCATACGTCCGAGTGACGCAGTTCTCGTGTTCAATGCGTGAGCTGGGCTACTACTGACGTCAATTTGGCGCCGATGACGCGCCTTTGGAACCGCGGATGTATCATAGTGAAAAGGCGGAGAGCTTTCGAAAGCAGAGAAGGTACAAAATAGTCCGCTATATTTTCCAAATGTTCGTACCGAAAAGCGGCTTTTGACTTTCTAGCCTCTTTCTTTTGGCCAACTAAACGATATGCGATTAGTAAAGTCCCAATTTAAAATCATTCATCCCAACCCGAAATTCGTTTCATGGGCCCTTTAATAATATGGCCTATCTTACACTAAAATACAAACATTGAAATACCCACATTTTAAATCCAAATAGAGGCTCCAAAGAGAAGAGTTATGCGATCTCTTTTCTTTTTTTAGTCAACTTGAGTTGAGCTTTAGCTACAATTAATACTCTTTTACTTTGTTCTCTTAAAACTAATAATTGAAATTGCTTGCGTTAAATTTGCAGGGCCTTCTTTGTTGCGTTCTAATTAAATGACAATTCACTGACTCCAGCAACCTATAGGGGACGCCACTATCGGGCAAATATGGCGGTCGGATCCAGGTTGTGCCGGCCATATGCCAGCTCAACGCAAAACGCTGATGAACCAGCAAGCAAGCATCGCACTCAAATTGGTTCCCCCGCGTTTAATCTTCCACGTTTCGA
Organism: Ixodes ricinus; assembly: GCA_037355805.1. Classification (NCBI taxonomy): domain Eukaryota; kingdom Metazoa; phylum Arthropoda; class Arachnida; order Ixodida; family Ixodidae; genus Ixodes; species Ixodes ricinus. The sequence goes on from JAZHYW010037093.1 coordinate 20,179, forward strand.
ACCTGCGGCGATGTATTAGGGAAAGCGAACTCCTAGAAGCTTGACTTTCTTCGAGGAAACCTGGAAGGAACTGCCCACTGTCCTTCCAGGTGCTGATGAACGCTGATAGACGCGGAATGTCTTGACTCACGCGGTTCCATAGGTCGCGTGCAGAGCAACCTAGAGGTCAGAAGGCGATACTACGGTTACGACACAGACACCGGTAGAACCGTTTTGTCGCGCAAACCACCGACAACATGTTAAACACGGAAGCCAGAAGAGACGAGAGAAATCGCGAAGGGACCTGTTCCGGCCAGTTCAGTGTTTTCCCGCTAGGTTGCCGTTCGCTTTTGCTGGGTCGCGAATATCTCCAATTTATGCAGAAACGGCCATATTGAGGGCCAGAAGAGCAATTGGGCAGTGGTGCCCGCAACTTTCGAAATAGCCGAAAGTTCAATCCACCTTATCTGTTCGAAATATAAAATAAAAAATAGTAAAAGGTATTTTCGTTGTTGCTGTGAAAATGATTTTTTAAAAGAGGATCGTCTCTTCGGCCTTGCCCCAGGCGCTCACCACGTAGGCGACGCACGCCGGCGTTCTGCAGCGAGGCGTCGACGTTGTGAGACATCGACGCAAGGTCTTCAACGCTTTCCTGAAAACACGTTTTATTCACTTGATGTGAACGTTATTCTGACTTCCACGCATCCGTATCCTCTTTACGTTACGTAATGATACTGGCGTCATAATTTCAATCTACTTCTGCCTGGGTAACTGCCGACGAATTCAGGCCTGCGTCGCCTGCTTCCCGAGTTTGGGAATGCATACTGCGCATCGGCCTCGTGTGTCGTCTGTCCAGATATCAAAACAATTCAGACCGGATTGACTCTTCACCGATGCGTAAATGATAACGGTAGAGTGTCACCTTCCTCCAATGGACAACGTAAATTTTATTTGTGATAGAACTGACAGCTTGTATTGAAGTTCGTCTCGCCCTGCGCACTGCCATTAATGCGCGAACGCTACGTCCGCTCTTTGGACGCATAGGTGACGATCGTCACTGAGCTAAGACAACCAGCGTCCACGTCTTCTTAAGCGATGACACCTTGGTAGGCGCAGCACGTGGCTCCTGCGGCCGACCGTTCTTCAATGAACGTATTTATGCCTGCGGGCACAGCAGTGTGACTGAACTCAGGTGTAATAAACGTCAGTGAACACCATAGTCGACTGAGATAATGCATAGTAAAAAGGTAAGATGTGTTGTATTGTGCCGTTTTAGTTGTTTCTCATATCTTTCTTCATCCTTGAAAAAAACTTTGCAATTTTTTTAAACTGGTCTACGCTCTGATATTAATTGGCGTCAATAATGCAATTCCAACACGAGACACGAAACCATTAATTATAAACTTCATGAACAGTTTTGTTAATAAGCCGACTTACCATGATGGTTATTCACTCATATAATGTCCGTCGAGCCGGACACTTAGATGGTGAAGATGGCACCCGCGTAACGCTCGCATCTTATCAAACACACTTCCTCTACAAATACTATACTTCGTTTAAGTCCACACGCAGTTGACGCCACGAGCTAATGGGACCAATCAAAATCGCGTGAAAAACGCAATTCACTGGACCTTTTCTTGTTAATTATTGGTTGAGCGACGATAGAACACGCACAGAAACATGATGTACACCATGAGGCTGCTCTGCTCTTCTCACGCGGTCTGATTGGCCCCATCAGCTCGAAGCGTCGTTAACTTGAGGTGAAACGAAGTAAATCGATTTGAGAATTCGAGGCATGTTCCGCTGGCCTCTAGTGTACACGGCGGAGTCTAAAATACTGCACAAAATACTGGATAAGACGGCACCCTCTCCCTGGTTGTTCTTTTTCGTGGTCACAAACAACGCCGGCGGCGCTCCATGGGACAGTTAATGCTTTCGCATTAAAATCGCCGCGTCTCTTTTGGCATGGAATGACCCTGTTGAGACATCATTGAAGCACGCGATACCGATCGCCTTTTAAACGATTGAACTGGTCAAAGCAGTACAAATTATTTGGTTTGTGGCTTCATCGAGGGACAGTAGACGTGTAGAGTGTATAATATATACTAACATGATAGAGTAAAGAATAACAATAAGGATCTAGTTTTTTTTCTAGGTTATTACGATACAAAATATAAACTGAATATGTGCAAAAACTATTCAAAAGGCGGAAAAGCAAACGCACAGAAATATTGACATTACATTGTTTCTTTGATACCATTTTAGATTTTGCCGCTTGTCATAGTGCGATATATCTAATTATTGTAGGCCTATTTCTACAAATGACCTAAAATAACCATCAGCATCAGGCATCTACACCACTGCTAAAATATATCGGTGGTTTATAAACATCAATATAACTCCCGTACACGTTCTTTTTTTTTGCGATTTGATATTTGCATTGAGCTGCTTTATCTTGATCGTGTATCAACGTCATGTGACTAGTCTGGGTGCCTACACCCCTATTGGCCCACCCATCATAAATATGATCCAAATCTACTCGGAAACTCCTCAGAGTATACGGTACGCATAAAAAGACACTAAGTCCCTCTTTTTTTCCCCTTTATCTGGTAGTTTTTCTACTTTTAACTTTTATTTTCTATTGAACCGAGGTTTCCCTCGTCTTTTCCCTTTTTCGCCTTTTAAACAAACGGAGATGCCTATTTTTTTGCTTTTATTTTTTTTTAAATGTACAGTACGCTTATTCAAAGCGAGCAAGTTTCGCGCATATCGTTAGATCCTTCTTTTTAAAGACCTCCCTTAAAAAAAAGAAAAGAGGAAAGAAGAGTCTGAGGAAAGTGTACATAACGTACATAAAGAAGAGGGAACAGGGAGCCTAATGGAGATATTTAAATATAGCGCGCCATCTTGATAGGCCCCAAAGTACGCGGGGGAGTGCAGACAAGGGGATTTGGGGAAGAGAGGGGATCTCGAATTGAGATGCGGCATTTAGGGGCTGTCAACCCCACAGAGCCGCGTCGCGCATAAAGAGGTCTCCGAGCTTCGGGCCTCGTATATGCGCTCGTCTGCTGGGTCCACATACATCGGCGCACTTTACTTCGCAATTTCCTCTTTTGTTATCGAACTTCAAGAATATTTTTTCTTAAATCTCTGCGTCGACTTCCACTACGCCCCTGTCGCGATATATTCTGCAACTCGCCAATCGCCAAATTGTTTTATTTATTTTTTTAGGTTTGGAAACGTACAGGGGCGACGTATTTTTCCCTAGTGTGTGTGAGTATGTGTGTGTGTGTGTGTGGTTTATTGTGTTTTTAGGACATATAGTAGGCGTTCCGTGAAACACTTAACTTTTTTTTTTTTGTTTCTTCCTCAATTCCGTTTAATAGGGCAGGCATATATGTCTATGCGTATGCTCCAGAGGTTTCTGAATATATAGAAGGCGATGTCACATAGCGGCAAAAACGTGAATTGTAGAAAGGGGGAGCTCACGCGGATTGACATGTGCAGAAGCAAAAACTTCCGCGGCCTGGTGGCAACAATGCGAGACTGAAGAACGGATTTTTAATGCAAACTGTTGAACTCACGCATACTGTATCGTTATTCGCTCGGAATCCCAAACGTTGATGCTGACGGGATTGTGTCTCAATGGCTATGCGCGGTTTCAGTGAAAATAGAGGGGACGCCTTTTTGCTACATGAGACTGCATCATCATTGGGAAATGGGGAGGTGGAGGGGAGTATACAGTTGTCCTTTCTCGTCGGCTATATCGAATAAAGGAAAACCGATTACTGGCATTTCTAGTGCATGGAGGAGCAAGCACTGTGCATCCAAGAGCCTCTAAGAGCGTAGAAACAGGCGCTGGGCATTTGATTCCTTTACCCTGTCAAATTTGGAACAGCGTTCAAAAAGTGAACAAATCAAAAGTACATTTTGTACCGTACAAGCTTGTCAAGTATTTTTTTTTTCTTTTCGTGCAGGAAACGTAACGAGTTTTTGCTGCTCGTAACTCGGCAGATATGGTTTCGATAAAAGCATAATTATAGCGTTTTCTGCACCAACCCAAGCGCGTTTTGTTATTCACAGAATTGCTACGAACTTCGTGCAATGTTCGATTGGGTCTTCGTTCATCTTTTCCGGCCTTTATAAATTACTTATGGTTATAGAATGCACTTTACGAGATATGACTTGTTTTCAATACGTTTCCAGAGTTTAGAAATTTATTTTCTCAAACTATGACTGCGGATATTATAAGGGCTAGAAAAAGCAAACAAAGGAAAACGTTTGCTCGGCTAACATAAGAAACTCGTAATTTCTCTATTTCGCTAATTGTTAATTAACAAAAAGCGTTCGGGCCATTTAATGTATCCACAAAACAAATCACTGGCACGCAAAGCAACCTCATTCTAAAAGGAAAAAATATCCCACTCAATAACTACGTCGTTATTATTTTTTCTCGAACACTTTTACGACGGCTTAATCGAAAAGATTTCTGTCCCTTGTGTTCATTTATTTATATAAATTTGTATTTACTTAAAGTCTGAAAAAGAGAGGCAGGCCTTTCCCTTGCAGTGTCATATAACGGAGACCCATCTAAAGTTGAGCGAATTTTTATGGCGGGAAGTCCTTCGAGCGGTCTTCGTCTTTTGTCATGGAGATACGGGGGAGGCCCGATTTTATTTGCTCGACTGTGTGTGCACGTCCAGGCGGGCGTAAGCGCCGCCTCCCACCCAAAGCCAAACACACACACACACAAACTATAGAACCAACTGCTCACTTTACCCCGGCCGAACGGTCCCTAAAAGGGCTGCTTGATCCCCTTCGTCCGGGTCTCCAAGACTGCCGGATTTTTTCATGGTCCGCTGCGAAAGCGCCTGTCTGGGTTTTCTGTATATTCAGTGACCAAATATTTGTATCTCGTCTAGCTCATATAGAAAATAAATGTATGATTTGGGCGAACTCGGAAGACAAGCAAGAATGGCGGTTGAGAATGTGAAGTTCTCCGGGAAATAATAGGAAAGAGGGGGGGGGGGGGGGGGTAGGGAGGCAACGCGAGGAAACTGAAAGATAAAACAAACGCCTGTGACAGTAAGACTTTTTGAGAAGTGAATGCACGCGAACGAGCTGGTTAGGAGACATAATAATCGAACACCCTGAGATTAGGGATTTGGTCGGTTCTCGTAGTCTTGACGGAGCTCGGATCTTGACGGACGTCAGCTCTCTTTCCCTTTCTTTTTCCCTAACTTTAACTTCCCCTAACTAACTTTTCCCCTAGCTTTATATATATATATATATATATTGTGAATAAAGATGGGAGGAGAGTGATTATGAAATTTATATATATATATACATATACCTACATACATACGGCAGGAAAACGTTTGAGACGGTTGTTTGGAGTTTTATAGCATATTATCGTAAAGTTGGTTCTATAGTTTGTGTGTGCATAATCCTTTGACGTCATAAGCCACGTGATGTAGCCAAGGTGTGTCAATATTTTGTCTCACGTTACCAGTCTTGAAAAAGCTCTGTCTCAGGCCGAAACGTCGACGAACTTTACGAATAATCTTTTATAAAACTCCAAACAACCGTCTCAGGTACGGTATGGGAAATAAGCGCCAAAGGAACACGGACAAAGAGTAGAATAACAACGACACAGGGCGCTTATTTACCATGATGTACTCAACTGGCCCATCTAAGCATTTTATTGCAGTTTATTTCTCTATACAACGGGCTCTGTTCAATGCGCCCTGTGTCGTTCTTATTCTACTCTTTGTCCGTGTTCCTTTGGCGCTTATTTCCCATGATGTACCAACTGGCCCATCTAATCATTTTATTGTCTCAAATACGTTTTTCTGACGTATATACTTTCGGCATCCCTGCGCTGCGTTTTCTCGGTTCTCTCTTTCCTCTCTTTCTCTCTCTCTCTCTCTCTCTCTCCCTCTCTCTTTTTATATATATGTGTATATTCAAGAATATTCAAAGAACCCAGCGCTTAAAGCGCTTAAAAGAAGGTTGCAGCTCTAAAGATAAAATATGTGTGTAATAAGGTAGGTTAGTGCACTGTCAGAAAGCACAATGTATTCAGCACGAGTACGAACATGGAAGGCTTAGTTGAATCAATAGAGCTTTTTCAAACAACATGATCGTTAATGCGACGGCTCAAAAATTAAATCAATCAAACTAAAAAGTTCATATTTGTATTCATCCACGTTCAAGCCATGTTCTACTCTTCAGTTTTCTTCTATGTTTACTACGAGCAAAGCGCAGCGAGCTTCATATTCTTTGCATATGACTCCCATCGCGAAGAGTGCATCGCAAATGATTGCGAAGTGTCAAAAATTGTATTTGGGAAGTATTTGAAATACAAGTAGTTGAAACACTTCAATTTCCAGTATTTAAATACAGTTGACAAATACATAAGCCAATATGTAATTAAATACAAAATACAACATTCTGAGTTTTTGAAATACTGCCCGTCGCTGCTATATTAGGTATACCCCTAGGACTGCCTCCGCGTCTATCTCGAGTTGGTCTCGCATGGCTTGCCTCAAATCGGTCTATATGTACCTGTGCCCAGTTGGCCCCGTTTGACCTGTCTCCAGCTTGCCCATCCGGGCTTGAATCCCATTGATCCCGATGGTCCTGCCTTCAGATGGTCCTGCTTGGCCTGCCTCTAGTTGGTCCCTCCGGGCCCGCATCTTGTTAGTCCCTTTGTGTCTGTCTCCAGTTGGTCCCTCTTGGCCTACCTCCAGTTCGTCTATCTGGGACCAGTTGGTCTCGCTTGACCTGCCTCCTATTCGTCTCGCTGTGCCTGCTTCCAGTTGGTCTAACAAGGCTCGCCTCCAGTTGGTCTTAATGAGCCTGCCTTTAGTTGGTCGCGATGGGTCTGCCTCCAATAGGCCTTTTCAGAAGTCCGCGCCATCCCTGTCCGCCATTGCTTGATCACAAACTCTTAGCATGTATTGAACACGAGGGATGCGCCAACGTTCGGCGAGGACTCGGACCCCAATCACGCGGTTTGTGCCCAAGAAATTTCGAGCACCAATGTTGCATGATTGACTTTTGAAAATGGCCTATCGATCCGGATCTCCAGTTGGTTTCGCTGCGCTTGCGCTTCCATTTAGTTCAACTATGCCCGCCTCTAGTTGGTCCTGCTAGGCTTGCCTCTAGTTGTTCTCGATGGGCCTGCCTCCAATCCATCCCAATGGTCCTTTCTCCAGTTGGCCTCGCTGCTCCTTCTTTCAATTGGTCTAAATAGGCTGGCCTCCAGTTGGTCCTGCTAGGCCTCTGTTCAACTGATATCAATGGCCCTGCCTCCAGTTGGTCTCGCTGGGCCTGCTTCCAGTCGGTCTAACTAGGCCTACCTCTAGTTGGTCCTAATGGGCCTGACTCTAGTTGGTCTGCAATGGGCATGCCTTCAACTGATCCCGATTGTTCTGCCTCCAGCTGGTCTCGCTGCTTCTGCTTCCAGTTGATCCAACTAAGAGCAGTTTCTTTCGCGTTTTTAAATCATATTTACCAACCCACTCTAAGTTCATTTTGGTCCAACTAGGCATGCCTCCAGTTGGTCCTGCTATGCCTGCATCCGATTGATCTCAGCGGTGCTGGCTCAAGTTGGTTCTGCTGGGTCTTTTTCTGTCCTGCTGAACCTGCCTCCCGTTGGTCCCTCTGTGCCTGTCTCCAGTCGGTCCTGCATGGCCTGGCTCCAGTTGGTATATCTGGGAATGTCACCAGTGGGTCCTAATGGGACTGACAATTTGTCCAGCTAAGCTACCTTCAATTGTTGCTAATGAACCTGTCTCCAATTGGTCTCGCTGAGCCTGCCTTCAATTTGTCCAACTAGACCTACGAGTGTGTCCTAATGGGCATGCCTCCAATTGGTTTCGCTGAGCCTCTCTCTAGTATTGGTCCGGTATTGCATGCCTCCTGCCGTTTCCTCTTGAAATGACTCCAGTTATTCTCCTTGACCTGTCTAAAATTGTTCTCGCTGGTCTTGCGTTCAGTCAGTCGCACTGGGCTTACGCCATACGCGTACCATGAACGCGAGATAGTTCTACTCCGAACCGCCTCGCCGCGGCGTTGTCGAACGCAATATTCATGCCCCATAATTTGCTGCACTGGTAATCAATGCATATACTACCTAACAAGTAAACCCCCATTAAAAAAAGAACATTAAAATGACTTTGTATGGTATACGATTGCGAGATTGCTACAGCACCCCTGTTTTATTCAAGAAACAGCAATACCGTAACAAGCAATATAGTCAACAAGAAAAATAAAAACGCGAGGATTAAATGAAAATTTGCTTCTGGCATCATTTTAGCCGCCAGTTTGTTTCACATTTTAGGTAGTTGTACAGAAGACATAGCAATAAACATTAAACGAACTTACAAAATTACAAGGAGGGTAATTTTTGTGTTATTTTGTTTTCAGTTCAAAGTGAGTGTGCCGACGGGAAGACAGAAAGAGATACCACCACCTCAAAAAAACCTAAAAATTCGATAGGCGTGCCCTGGAGCACAGGTGTGAATTGACGCTGCATATCTGCTACTACCAAGCACCTGGGGCAACAAAAAAACAGCAAGAGTAAAATGCATAAATGACAGAAACCGCACCAGCATTCACACAGTGAAAGAAACGCTTCGCGGGAAAGAAAATGGCCGACGCGTTTGTAAGCAAGCATCGCTTACAGCACGTCAAAGAAACGGCAGCTCAAACACATTTCTCTCAACTGAACCGTGTAGAGAAGAGAAACTACAAAGAGGGATCGGCAAGCCAAGCGTCTGAAAAAGAATCCAAAGCAACAACAAAACCAAACAAACATAATTCCCTTCATTTGCGAGTGCGAAAATGAAGTGAGGATCCATCTTTCAAAGTGCAAGCCGGCGGCGAGGAGCAGAGCAGAAGCGAAGAGCGCTAAGTCTCATTCTTCGGCCGACTGGTGTCTATCGAATCCTTTTGTACTGGTTGTGGTACTTCTTCCGAGAGGGGGAAATGTTGAGAAGGCTCGTTCACGTCCAATCCGTCTATAGTTGCCCCGGCTTTTGTCTCTGCCCAGAACATCTTCCAAACCGCATCTTCTTTCTTGCATTTCTTTTTCCTGTCCTCCTTCGTTTGTAAAAGAAAAAGAAAAGAGGGAGGGTTTTGGGAGAACATTACGACGTGGAGGCGAGAATGGGCCGAGGGAAGAGACCGCTTTTCACGGCACCCGCCCTGTCAGTCGTTTGCTACGCGCTGGTCATTTATCTCTGTCTGTCCGTTTCATCGACAACCGCCTAGGCGCTCTTTTCGGAAGCTCGCCAGAGAAGAAGAGTTAGTTACAAGAAGATTACCTTGTTTTTTTTTTTACCAGCTTCTGTTCTTGTCGCTTCTTGACGGCACCTGAGAACGTTTTGAACTTATCATGTATCGTTCCGCTGTTTAGAAGCTTTTACCTTTTTTTATGATAAGAAATAAAACAATATTTATAAACAAGCGCATCTGCCCTCATGATTTCTAAGTGCTGCGTTTGCGAAATATTCGCAATTATTGTGAAAAAAAAAACGCGCTTATTTAATAACAACAAGCCACAGGAGTATGGGCACTAGCTGTGCATGCGTGCCAGCTTCGCCGTTGGGAGAATTTGGTTACTCTGCATGTACACATGAGCATCTCTTCTTCTCTAGTATTGATGAGAAATATTAAGCAGTAGGATATAGGGTTTCGCAATTTTAAACAAATCCGATAAAAAAAAAACACCCTCGACGGTAAAATATTTGTTAACTCGGATTTAGCGAAAAAGAAAAAAAAAAAGAAATTCGATGTCACAATGGCAAAAACAACTACGAAAGCAGTATGGTGGAGGGGTGGAGAGGGGTGAGAATAAAACGAGCTTTCAAAACACTACGTCCAGCATTACAGTTATATTAAGATATCAACGTTTAATAAAGCAACACTTCTTTGCAAGCTTTTTTTTGTGTGACAGTTCGTATTAACTCTATGGCAAGGGCACGAATACCCCATCCAGTTAAAGAAATATTATTCAGTTCAAGTGAGGTCTAATAAATTTAGGACAAATTTAGGTCCGGATAATATGTTTTTTTTTATATATTGAATTTAGAAAAATTGTGCACTCAGAAAAATCAAACTCCGAATTTGGAAAAATTCGGAGTTTACTTTTGTTACTTTTGGTTTTACAAGTAACGAGTAACGTATTTCGTTACTTTTTTCGGTAACGCCTACAACACTAGGCGTGAGATAGGGCAACGCTGATTCAACGCTGTAAGGAGAAATTTAGGCAGGCAGCGTGGCTGCCAACCTGAGTGTCTTATCATATATCTAGGATTTCGTGTTTTCGGAGTCTATCATGAAATATGAAAGGACGAAACACGGAGTTTATTTTTGGCACGAAAATTCGGATCTTGTATGGAGTGTATTTGCGATAGATTCCCAATTTCTCCAAATTCGAAATCTATCGCAAATACCCCCAACAAGCTCCGAATTTTTGGCCAAAAATAAACTCCTAAAAACGTCCTTCGTATTTCACAGGAAATAAACTCCGAAAACAAGAAATCCTAGATATATGGTAAGACACCCAGGTTGGCAGCCACGCTGCCTGCCTAAATTTCTCCTTACAGCGTTGAATCAGTGTTGCCCTACCTCACGCCTAGTGTTGCGGGCGTTGCCGAAAAAAGTAACGATACACGTTACCCGTTACTTGCAAAACAAGAGTCACACGTTACCGTTACCGATAAAACGAAACGCACGTTACTTTTGCGTAGCTTTTTATGTATAAATTGACGGTAACAACTTATTTTTGGCGACAGCTTCTTTCGACATTGGGACAAATTTTTTTTTTCTGAAGTGGAACTTTATGAGTCTGGACTTAAGGTAAAGCTAAGTATAGAAACACACACACAAAAAAATTAAAGCGTACTCTAATTTCAGGATTTGGGAAGATATAACGAGTAACGTAACTATACGTTACCCGTCGCTTAAAATACGTAACGTAAGTACGTTACCCGTTACTTAAAATAAGTAACGTAAGTACGTTACCCGTTACTGTTTTGAAAAAGCAACGAGTACGCTACTACGTTACTGATTAGTAACGATTAGCTCGTTACCGGTAACGACGCTACTTGTAACGCGTTACCGCCAACACAGCTCACACCTTACCGACCTTTTGCTGCATAAACATTTACGACGTCCAATTTGTCCGAGTCTTATTCTTCTTATTCGAGGCTACCGTCGGTCTGTAATGGAAAAAGGAAGATCCATTGGTGGATCCGGTGCCCGGGCCACAGTGCTTATACATCGAAGCTAAGCGCGCTATAGACGCTTTACAGCAGCTGTGCATGGGCGCCGCCATAACCGCCCTTCAGTTTTTGTTCCTTTGTTCCGTTCGCTAGACACTGTCATTCTTACCACAGCAGGGCAGCTTATCGCCACTTTAGGGGCTACTACGTCCTTCTCTCCAGCATAGACCTGTGTGGAGGCTCGGAAACGTCCGTTTCAGTGGCTTGGCATCTCGGTAAGGAAAAGAGAAGGTCGGCTATGGCTGAAGCTCAATCTGGCGCTTGTGTAAAGCGTCTATATCATACAAAAGACAGTCTGATTCGAACGCGAGTCACCACGAGATCCGTGCTTCGAATGCCGCATGGCAATGAATTCAAGGAGAAAATTTGGCCCGCGGCACTCGAACCACGGATATTGCGATGGCTCGTGTTTGCAGACTTTCTTTTGTATGATGTATAATGACCGAGTCCCACTAGGGCGACAAACAGAAACAAACGACAGCGACAAGCCCCAAACCAATCTTTCGCGCGATTTGACAAGCTCTGTTGAATAAAAGAGGATATGCTCCAACACGAGCGACATACACGCGACGGAATCTTTGACAGGCTTGCAATCACTCGTGCTTACTTCACGAGCACCGAACGACTAGACACCTGTCAAAGGTAGCATCGCGAGCATGCTGCACGTGTTTGAGGCTTGTCGCTGTCGCTTGTTTCTGTTCGCCGCTCTAGTGGGACTCGAGCATGCGCAGTGTGACCCCGGCTTTAGGAAATGTGCTAGCATGACCCTTGGGAAACGCGAAACACGTCCCCCTTTGGGAAACGTTAACACTGACCCCTTCACTTTTCTATTTTGGCTTTCTCTTTGGGGTTTCTTTTTCGCTTCCTCTATTTTTCGCTGCTTTTTTGACTTCGTTACTGGTCAGTGTCAGTGTTTCCCAAAGGCGAACCTGTGTGGCGTTTCCCGAGGGTCATGGTATACCGCATTCCCTAAAGCCGGGGTAACATTGCCTATACATCATACAAGAGACAGTCTGCAAGCACGAGTCACCGCAATATATGCTGGTTTGAATGCCAGGTGCTAAGTTTCACCTTGAACTCATTGCCATGCTGCATTCGAAGCACGAATCTCGTGGCGACTCGCGTTCGAATCTGTTCGAAGACTGTATTTTGTACGATGTAAAAGCAGTGTGACCCCTTATAGGTGCCCTGAGGATGTTTCTGAGATCGTTAAATATGGCGATACTTCACTCTGCCGATTCTATACGTCCTAGGCAGTGGCGTACCAACTTGTTTCTGAGTGGGGGGGCCAACCATAACCCCCCCCCCCACCCCCCACACAGGGCCGGGGGGCGGTGCCCGTTGGTATCCCTTGGGCGCCGCCGGCCAGTGTTTGCCGTGCCCAGTGGCGGCTGTTTCAGGGGGGCAAAACCGTGTCTTGCCCCCCCCACTCTGAGAACTGGGGGGGGGGGGGGCAAGCGCCCCCCCTGCCCCCCGGTTCGTACGCCCATGGTCCTAGGAATCCATAACTCATAACCATGCGCGGCCGATTTCCCTATTAAAAAGCAATCAAAGATTGAACACACCGAGGACCTCTCCGGCGATGGGAGGAGCATTGTTCCGGCAGCCAGGAGGTCATGTGACTAAGGAAAGCGCTACATTTCGTTGAGATTGCAAACGCTGTTGTTACAAAATGTGTACGCTTTTGTAGATGATAAAAGCAAATATAAAATATCGAAAAATGTTTTTTTTTTTTTCGAAGAGAGGGTGCATAATATTGCAATAATCGTCTCAAAAACAACGCACTATGTTTTTTTTGTTTTTTTCCCCGCAGGTGTGATGTTTTTGGTCGTCTGCTCTCAAGCGCTCGAGCACGTCCTCGCTGGGTTGAATCGTAGTCCGGGCTGTATTGAGGAACGATAGAAGCGCGCATTCGAGATATCACTCCGCGGTTCCATCGGTCGGAGGCGAGAGGATCCTTCGCTTGCAGGGACAGTGGTCCTGGTCACGGAACATGCTCCTCCCATCGCCGGTACTCCGGGTACTAAAGGTGCCCTGAGTAGGTTTCCGAGATTGCCGAAGTATGGCGATAACTCACTCTGCTAGCTCTAAACATCCTAGAAATCTCTAAATCATGACAATACGCGGCCGATTTCCCTTTAAAAAGCAATCAATGATCGTTGCGATCTTTGATTGGTCCTTCTTTAATTTTTGCCTCCTACTTGGACTAGCGCTAGTACTTGGTTCACACTCCATTTTATAGCACAAACCAAGGCCTACGCGCTCCTCCCACCTGCAAGTTCAGACTCGCCCCAGCATCCGCGCGCGCATTGGCTTCCGCCCCGTGACGTCGTCTCCCTCTCGCCTTTGCTCCTTCACTACTCTCCTCTTTTCTACGCGGCACGCTTCCCTTTTCACGGTTAGCTTTCCCCTGTCATCTAAGCACGCATTCAATAAAAAAATTAAAGACGTTTACAATTCCCTGTAATGCCAAATTAGAGCGCAGCCCTTGAGGAGGAGGGGAGGGTACGGATGAAGACGCGTACCTTTGTCGTGACCTTCACGAGTGACCGTGACGTCACGCGTAACGTCATAATGGGGCGTTTCCCATAATGCAACGCGCGGACCCTCGTGATGTCACTCGTGACGTCACGTGTGACGTCCTTATGGGAAGTCCCATGATGCAGCGCGCGGGTGTCACTCGTGACGTCATTATGGGAAACGTCCCATAATGCAACGCGCGGGATCCTCGTGACGTCACTCGTGACGTCACGTGTTACGTCATTATGAAAAACGTCCCGTAATGAAACGCGCGGGTCATGAGTTTCCCATAATACACCGCGCGGTTACGCCGACGGCGACGCCGATGCCGACGTCAACGCCGCTCAATCTGGAAACGGGCGCCTAAGAGCTGTGCTCTAAAAACTGATTAAGGACGAGTCAAGCTGGTCTACTGCTACAGCGAACAAACCTTTATTTTATGGTATAAAGATTTGTTGATATATACAACAACAAAAAGAGTTCTTTCTAGTCGAACAGGGTTTTGTATGATATGAAACAAGGGTGAGAGAAGTGTGGCGGGCACGTAACAAACAATGATAAGCTTCACTTGCCTACACGTACCTACGCTAACGAGTCTGGTACGTGTGTTTTCCCCCATACACTTGGGATGTCCAATTGTTGCAATCTACGGTGAAAGCTCGGCGGACGCACTACTGTCACAACGCAAACTGTTTTCTCTCTCTTTTTTTTTTTCAGCCTAGTCATTAGCCAAGTTTTCTCAATAAATTACAGCGATTGGCTCTCCTTAGTGCTTTGCGGGAAAGTAGACGCTCCAGATTTTTTGCAGTGCAAAGCGTGAACGAAATTGTTTAAATGGAGCCGCGAGCATGACTAAGTTAACTTTCAATGATTATTATTATTATCGAAGACTCACGATGTCGATCTATTGACTTGAAGCTAAAGACAAGGTGCACATTTAGTGTTATTTGGACACCGAGTAGATTCCATATAGTCCGGTAGATGAAACTCTTGCCGCCGTTAGAGTCAACGCTATAAAAAGACAGAGGTGAGCTGAAGAAATTTAGTTTCAATTGTTCCACAAAACGGTTCTCGTATGCTCAATCCGTTGAAAGATTTTTTGGTCAGGGCATGGACACCATATTTTCACCCGATCGTCTGACGCCGCCAAAGTTGTCATTGGTTGTCTCTCGTCAATTGACATTTATAACAGTGGAAGCGGATAGTGTGTGAAGCCATTTTGTTACCTAAAGCCTCACGAACGGCCGCATTGACATTTGTGGTTCTGGAATTTGACTTTTCCTTACTATAATAGGTGGTGTTTAAGATATTGTTTTGCTCTTTCGCGCACTTTTCTTTTTCTAGCTAGATAGGACAAAAAAGCAAAAAAAGCTCCAATGTCCGTTAGGCACGTCGTCGAACGCTGGTGACAGCTTGCAACACTGATACTTCGTAATATTACTCGCATTGTTAAGGTGACGTTACTCTGAGGTGTATGCCTTATTCAAGGGCTCCCGATTACACACCATGAGTCCCGGAACGGGCTTATCTTGACGAAAGCTCGCCTGCCTTGAGAAACGGTTCAGACAGGCCGGGATGTTGTTCTGTGTGGGGGTAATGCGCATAAACCGGGCAAAGTTGTGTAGAGCTGAACAACGGAACTAGAGCAAGACGAGGGGCAATTTCGCGTTGCTCGCGCCTCTTCCTGCTTGTGTGATCGTGCCTGTAACTAAGACACTCGGCGGGAGCATATTACGGAGCGATACATGGTCGGCTTTCCGCGCCGTCTCTGCCGTGGGTGCCTCGGCCGCCGGCGAGCTAAAACTGAGAGCGCGCGGTTCTCACAATTTTCTGTCGGTTTAGGAGAAACAGGCCGACAAATTGGACCGAGCGGAAACTAAGTTGTTGGGCGCTTTTTACGCTCGTTCTCGTTACTTTAACTTCCTCCCTCAAAAAATAAATGAAGCAATAAGCCGACCGTTAAAGAAGCCATATAGCATCCAACAATGAGCCAGCTATTCAAGATGAATTGGTGCATTCCAAGGTAGCAGGCATTCTGGTAAATGTGGCATTTAACGTTGTGAGAACGCGACTTTTCTACAGACCCCTGAATGGTTCCGCTATTCCCACGGTTGTTTTCTTTTCTTATTTCTTCATCGTCCTTGCTGGCCCTTCCTCCCGAGATAGGACCGTACGTTGGGTACGGTGACGTTACAGTCGATGTATCGTTAATACGGACCCGTAGACATGGACTGTCCACCAAAAAGACACTATTTTCGGTGACGAACTGGATAAGTACACGCATTTGTTTGTAGTTAATCAGGCCAGCCAATGTTATGGACGCTCATTGGGTGAACGGGGGTGTCTATGTTAATTAGACATCACTGTATACGATCGTGCTGTGCATCGGAGAGACTTCATGGAGACCTATGTAACCAACTACGTCTTCAATGAAAACAGACTTATTTCTGCGGAAGACATCATAGTGAGATTTTGGCCAATTGTAGAAGGCCGACCACAGCGACGCTCTTGGTCGAGCTCGCCGCCAAGAGGGGGAATACTGGACATTTGACGTGTCTCCGCAAGGAAGTAATATTAGACGCGCGTCACAGCGAGAGCGTTAGGTTATGCGACGAAGACCTACCACATAGGATGAACTACTAAAGTCAAGGAATCTGGCGTAACCTCTTATAACAAACGTAGTTACCCTTCTCCGGTCGCAATATGAATCCCATCTGTTAAGGCGGTGTTCCCGGTATCGCCAGTGATCTGTCCTATTTTGGCGCGAGGACCAAAGAATATGAATGCTTAATACCTTTCCTGAATACAAAGACTCCATATAGTCTCTCCAGAATATCACCACGTCCGCTAGCGCCACCTCTTGGCGTGGCGTCCAGGGTGAAAAACTTGTCGCCTTCACTTTTGCATTCGTAAAGAATTGCCATTATTTGCCCGCTAGTAAAAAAAGTACTTGCCGGATGGTCATAAGGCGTACATGACCAGCAAACTAAAAGCTACGATGCGGGATAATTATAATGCGTTATTTTTGTTTTTTGTAGCATGCGTCACATTGTGTTTTTGTCAAATGTTAATAACGACATCAGGTAAGCCGCTACGGAACACTAAGGTGCGTTGAGGCACTGTCGTCGTCAGTTGTAGAACTTAAGGAAGAAGGAATCGTGAGTAGTGAAGACGATAAAAAACGCTGATATCTATGGCAATTGCTGGATCGCACATCCCTGCTCCGCTAGTGCGGCCGCCGGACGGCCATCTTGCATGCAGCGAAATCGCGTTTTTGCTAGCGTTGCAGAGGCTGGCGGCAGCGTGCTGAAGACACGTTTTCTACTCGTTCGTTGTGATTCGCCGAAGAAGTTTTTTTTTAAGACCCTGTGTAAGCGGTGAAAATTGCCGTTGAAAACACAAGGAAAGTTTTACGATAGCGCATTGCCGCAGGAAAAAGCCACAGCTCGTCGAAAGCAAGTTTGGCCGGTCTCGCGGCATGGTCAAAGCTTCCTTGGCACGCAGAAATTTCTCACTGATATTTTAGCTCTAGAATACAAAAAACAACAACAACAAAACGACAGCACAGTTTGGAACAATATTTTAGATTAAACCTAAAGAAATAAAATAAACACACATTTATACTTTAATAGAACCAATAATACATATTTGTCTTCCTTTTTATTACAGATGGAAAAAAATAACACAAGCAAAATAAACCAATGAAGAAACCTCGTCGTCGTTTCAACCAAGACACAAGACCAAGAGGCACAAAATTGAATGGACAATATTTTAAACTACGCCATTATAACCCGGATTTTATACTCGAAAAAACCCGCTGATAAAACACGAGCCCGTACCCGATGTAGTATTTCGCTGCCTTCCTGTTTTTATTTGTTGATTGAATTTTAAATCAAAATTTTCTGTTTGGACATATTACACATATTTATTTATTTTTATTTTGTTTAAACCTGCTGTACCGTCTTGGTTGTGCAGGTAGAACGACACATTTTATTCTCATTCATTTTAGCTTTCGCTTAGAAAATGTAAAATGCAAAATGTTGTATTCAGGGCAGCATCAGCCGGTGGACACCATTTATCAAAAAATGAGTTGAGAAGGTCCATGATAATTAAGACAAATTCATTTTATTTTCCTTCTGTCCTGAAAAGGGAAATACCCGCTGATTTATTAACTAGAGGAATATCTGCAAAACAACTGAACAATAATAAACTATGGTGGAATCGTCCAGACTGGATTCTTCATGATCACTCTGCTTGGGGCCAACAGAAAGCAAGTGACGACTTCAAATCGTAAAAACTGGAAGAAAAATTTGATTTTTGGGCTTTAAATACAACTGATATCTGTAACAGAGCTTCAAAATTACAGCTCGGCTGGGCGTTTATACCAAGTCGCAGCCTGGTCACTGTGAATAAATCAAGGGGGAATCAGTAAATAACGGGAGCGTTGATCTCAGAGGAACTGCTGGAAGCAGAGAAATACTGTATTAAGACAGTAGAACAGAACGCTTTCAGTGCAGAGGTTTCACTGCTGAGCGAAGCTTATCTCGAACATCTACCATAAGAGATCTTCATCCGTTTCTTGATCAAGATGGAATGTTACGACTTGGAGGACGACTGCAGAAGAGCGACGTACCATATTGTCAACGCCATCCCCTGATCCTTCCTAAGCCTAGTCATCTCGCAACTCTTCTTGTGAAGCAAACGCATCTCAAGTTGCTGGATGTTCGAGCTGGAATACGTTGACGCAAGTTGGAGAGAAATATTGGGCAACACGAGTGCGTCAGCTAGTTAAGAAAGTCATCGGACTTTGCACCACCTATTAGAGTCATCACAGAAGTGTAGCGACGGAAGTAACGGGCCTCCTTCCTATGGATCGAATCTCTCCAGCAGATGCATTTGAGGTCACGGGAATAGATTTCGCGTGACCACTATTAGTTAGGAGACGCCGTTCCACAACTAAGGCTTTCATCGAACTCTTCACGTGTGCAGTAACAAGAGATGTGCACTTGGAGCTACTATCAGATATGGCTACTCAGAGTTTTTTTGCAAGCCTTCAGTCGTTTATGCATCTAGACGCGGCATCTGCCATTGCGTGTATTCCGACATTGCACTTTCCTTCAAGAGGAGTGCAAAGGAACCCCATGTACTTTGGACAATTATAAAAAACGAAGAGGTACAGAACTATTTTTCGAATTCCACGATTCAGTGCAGATTTATCCTTGATCGCTCTCCCTGGTGGGGAGGGTTTTATGAGAGACTGGTGAGGTCTGTCAAGGTAGCCGTATACGCAATACAGTGGGATGAAAATTGTACAATTTTGAAAGCCTGCAAACTATCTTGACCGAGGTGGAGGCTGTGATAAACTCGAGACCCTTCACTCATGTATATAACGGGACAAGGGAACCGAAAACCTTAACGCCCGCGTCTTTTCTAACCGGGAAGCGATTAAGCACGTTGCCACTTGCAGCGACGAGAGCCCAAAGTTCATCGGCACTTTCACCGCGGGCATAGAGGCAGAGAAGACAGGTGCAGTTGAAGTAATTCTGGAAAAGATGCGCGAAAAAGTACCGTCTAGAACTAAGAAATAAGAGTAGAACTGTGAAATTTGCCATCCTCCAGGAGGTAAAGCGTTGGCGATGTGGTGCTTATCGCTGCAAGACTCAACCACGACTTCTGTGGAAAATGGGAAAGGTCGAAGAAATTTTCCCTGGCCCTGAAGGCAAAGTACAAGCTTTCTCCGTACGACTGAACTGTTGTAGGATTTATGAGAAGCGACTTATCGGGATAGCTTTAAGTGTGACCTCGAAAGTCTTTTTTTATTTATTTTTATTTTTTGTAAACTAGGCTTTTGTGTACCAAGCTGTAGGTATAGGGCAACATGCTTGGTGCATATGCACGACGTCCGTTGCTCTCTTTTCAGACAATAAAATTACGGCGTAGTTTCGTAATTTCTGTTTCTAAACCTTGGTTTCACGTGGAAACGGCGCTTTTTGTTTTATTTTCTTGGCCCTCTCGTTCCGGTCTTTTTGCGGCGAAAACTCTGCATCCTTGCCTGCTCACGTACCGCTAAATCCAAACAAAAACAGCGGATAAAGCGTGCTACAGAAAGCACAGCGACCACGGGCAAAACTGCGTATTTCACGACGAACGCTTTTTTCCGAAATGGAGAGCAATTTAGCCTTCCAACGCTTTTCCTGTTGCCCGCGCGCCGCGGGGAGAAAATCTTTTTCGCACAATCGTTACGACGAAAGCCTCGAAAAAATAATTAAAAAGTAAAATACATATATATATTTTTTAACCTCTCGCGGATAAGCTTTGCGTGTAATAACTGTGAGAACGGGATCACGCGAGAAAAAAAAAGAAAAGAAAAAAGGGTAACGCTATGGGAACCTGACCTGCCATTTAGTTCCAATGGAGAGACGCGGCTTCTCGGCTGCGTTTGCTCGTTCGAGCGCGTACGGCCTTTAAAGCGGGCTGTACAGCTCTGAAGCGTTTCCGTGTCACACCGCTTAAGATCGCGGATCGGAACGAGAGTGCATAGAGGCACGCCGGCCAGGTTTACGATGATGCGACCGTATATAGTAGCGCGTCGAATCGAGTTAGCGCATCGAGTCCACTTTAACCACAGTGTTCACATGGATTCGCATCGGCCGGTATAGCGACGCTGTACAGCGACTGAAACAACGCGAGCACTTAGCCCTAATCGGCTGAAGGATCGGCGTCGTTCAATACCTTGACCGCCCACCCGTAGCCTAGTGTTTGCTTCGAGCTAAGCCATAGCCTCCTCCGCTAAGCCTAAAACGCGGCTTTCTTACTCGTATAAAAACCGAAAGAGATGATGACCTTCTATGTCACGGTGAAGGCGCCTTCATACCGATTGTGACGCAGAAACAGATTTGTACGGTGCTCAATACAGGTAATCAAATTACCTGTAATTGATTACCTTTTGGAGTATAATCATTTGATTACATTTATCAGGAGGTTCTCCCAAGAACATTCAATTGCTTTTTGAAGTATGGACTAACATTACTTGTAACCGTCAGTATTTGTTCCTTCCCCTTTATCTAGTGGCGTCTTTTGTACAAGTTTCCTACCCATGAATCCTCGACCCGAGTCCCTGACAGGAGGTTGGTTTACCAAAATTTGCAAATTAAGAAGATAATTAGTTTATAATTCGATGGTTCTAATCCAATGACAGAAAGTGTACAAAATACCATTTTCAAACCGAAAAATGTAATTATGTCGTCTAAAAAAATTCTGAAGTAATCGGAAAAATGTAATGGCTACTTTTTCAATTACAGGGGACAATTACTTTTCTTTTCAAGTAATGGAGTAATCTAATGGAATACCTTTTTTAACCGAGAGTAATTGTAATTGTCGTCGATTACTATTTCTTTTCTTTTTCGAGTAACGTGTATACGAGACTGCGGTAGAAACAAACGCGTTGTATGTAGTTTTGCCTCTCACCGTTGGGATCGTGACGATCGAACCTCGCGGTCAGCATAGCCCACCACACACAGACCCCGTTAGGCAACGCAGGGTGTGGCGTGCCCCTGCATCTCATTATCGCTCCGCAACCAATCAGATTGCGGCATTAGACGATATAGGAATGCCGGAGAACCAATCAGGAACGGTAAGAAACGTGAACATAGTAAGCCCTTCCCCGCTTTTCTCATCGCTGCCAGTGACTAAAGATGTATTATAAATGTCCAGGCTAAAATAACGATATGGAATCTACGTTTCCATTCGCATTGACTCTAAAGAGAGATAGATGGCAGAGTATCACGTTTTGCATACTCTCCGTGTACACAACCTGCTACTTTGTTTTCGGAGCGTTTGAACAGCGGTGCTGGTTTGTTCAGTCTTTACCAGCTTCGCCTTTGTTGCACTTGGGAAACTGAGCGGGATAGGAGCAGCAGCTTCGCATATAAAACAAAGCGGTGTTCGAGAAACAGAAGAAAAAAAGAGACGTTTGTCGAAGAAATTTTGTGATACAGGTTTTTGCGAGGTGCGTGGTCAAATATGATGTTTGCTTTTCACCAGATGAAGTATTTGAGCTATAGCTAGCTCGATTCAAAATGACCAAGAATCGAGAATAAGTTTTTTTTTTTGAGATGCCTTGTACAAATGTTGAGATACACTGCGAACACACAGCAGCTAAGTAGGCTGACTCATGAAAGATTTACGATTTGTCGGAGCCTAGGTGATAGAGCAATGTCTCGCCTACTATCCACCTTGCAATGCCCCGATTTTTTCTTCTTTATTTTTCCCCCGCTTTGTTTGTGTGTTTGATAAAAAAAAATTTCTGACCTGACAAACTGTAAATTTCTAGAATCAGCAATCGCGCTGATAGCGGTGTTAGCACTAGGTGATAGTTCCGGACTTAAAACATCCGCTGTACTTAGTTTCAGCTTCAGTCCAGACGCAGCCGACGGTACAAGCTAACGGGGTCAATCCAGCAGCGTCAAAAGTGCAAGTCACTGGGCCCTTCTCTGTTTGTGATTGGCTCAGCGATGGTAGTCGACGTATACAACACATGATGAACACCACGATGGAGCGCTTTTCACGCTGTTTGATTGGTATCCTCAACTCCTAACGTCGACGAAAATTTAGATTTGGATCTCGAGCATCCCCGTCATTCTATCGGGAATTTTAACTGGTTGATGCGACACCATGGACAGATAACAGGGAGTTTTCATAGATTGTTTTCGCCGCCGCGCAACGCAACGCTTTCCGCAACCCGCTACAATTAATGTCCCTAGATAAGAGCTTCCTACAAGTAGCGACAGTCTTTGAAGCGCCGACTGCGTCACGGTGCAGGTTTAAGGAAGCGAATGGCGGCGCGCAGCAGAGGTTTGAACTGAATGCCGCCGTTTGCTTCCAGCGGAATGTGCTTCGTCATTTGTATGGAATGTCGTTACTCGTAAAAAAAGTATCAAGGGGCTTTAGCCACGATACCCAGAACTCTACAGTCAAGACCATCGGCGCGCAGGCGCAGTAGTAGCTTCTTCGTTGCGGAGGGCTTAGCGGAGGGCAAAAGGCGGTTTACGAATACTCCCTAATAAAAGAGGTTTCGCGTATTTTGCGCGTCCGTCTATAGTATATGAACGTACGTAAAAAGCGGTGTCCTGAAAAGTTACAAGATCTTTTGTTTTGTTTGTGAATATTCTAGATTGTCGGCTACATATCGGTCAAGTTCTTCCGGTTTTTCCCCGTCGGAATTCAGACCTTCCCTTCTCTTCATAGAGTGGATGCAGGTCCGGGTGTCTTACTATAAAGCAACCACCACGCCGTTATTGCACCTCTGCAGTCTCCACTCCGGATATCCAGCCGGTCATTTACACACCGGAAGTCGACGAGCGCACGTGATGTCAGATCCGACTCGCCAGCCCTCTGGGTGACACCTGGTGTCTGGACGCGTCCACCCGATATGAACTCGCATCGCGTGCTGGCAGTGGGTGCGGGATACGGGAGGGGGAGGGGGGAAGCTTGGTTGCATTTTCTCATTAAAACCGTTTATAGAGGGCAAAGTGGGCAAGTACAAGAGCTGGTCACCGCTTTTCTCTACCCCCCCCCTCTCCCCCTTCGCCTGCAGCCTAACCCTTCTCGCGTCACTGACCATGCGAGCATTACTAGAGATTAGTTTATAAAGCTCTTTTGGGAGTACGTGGGACCGAGGGGGAGGAGGGGGGAGGGGCGGCCGCGATGGGACGGAAAATGAGGGGAGGGGAGAGACAAGAGGGGCGAGTTGGAGCCCTAAACAGTGCATCATCTGAACAATAGCACTAAAAAAAAAGCGACTGATCCATTTACCTGTTGTAAATGCGTTTCGCGAGAAGTTGTACCGAGCGTGACCACCTTCCTGTGTCTCCTTTCGTCCCCCCCCCCCCCCCCCTTTCTAGTTACTTGTTTGTTACGAATGCCGTTTGTTTCATCGCGCATCACCGATCACGTATGTACGAGCCCTCTGAGTTAGTTCCCAACTTTCTATACTCTGTTAACCCATAAGATAGACAGTGCGACGAGAGCTACACGCGCTCG
This sequence comes from Ixodes ricinus, assembly GCA_037355805.1. NCBI lineage: Eukaryota > Metazoa > Arthropoda > Arachnida > Ixodida > Ixodidae > Ixodes > Ixodes ricinus. The sequence goes on from JAZHYW010037093.1 coordinate 44,013, forward strand.
CCGGACAAATCAACCGCTTTCTTTTCATCTCTTGACCCCGCTCTCTTTGCGTGGAACGGGCGGTTGCTTGATCACGTGGTGAAATTCAGACGTATACGACTTCTCCAACGAACACGTGGCTTTCACCGGACCGTCAGCTTAGGGGGGAACAGAGCATATACGGGAGCCTCACCGTTGTCGTTGTTGGTGTAGCCTTTTCCAGCCTCACCTCTCTTTGTTTGTCTGCGGTTCATCCTACTATCTATGAGTGATGGCCGCTTTTCTTGTTTATATGTTTATTCCCTGGAGCTATAACGGGACCGGACTGCCATTTTCAAACGACCCAAACTAATGACAAAAGAAAAACGAACTTGTAGGACTGAGCGCCCGTTTATCTATGGTACCACGGTCACCGATCCTGACCCTGATCACCGCCGGTTGAGTAAAGAAATAATTATTTAGCGATGCTCAAATAAGTTCTTACTAAAAAAAAAGTAAGTGATTACGGTTGCTGGTTATTAGTTTGGAAAGTAAATGAGCCCGTTACTCGTAGCCAAATCCTGAAAGAAACACGTTATTTGTTTCCTTAATACTAACACGTCTTTTTGGTTCTTTTACTTTTGAGTTTTGCGTTGCCGGTAGTGGAGAGGAGATTAGAAGTACCTTCTAATCTCCTTTGCAAAACAAAAATACAAATTGTGGCGTAGGCTAGCTGGTGAACGTTTATACTTAAAAAACCCGAGATAAGGGAAAAACAAGGGACAACCACAACGAAGTCTCGTTGTGTTTGTACCCTTCCTTTTCCCCTGTCTCGATATTTCTTTTAGGTATGAACGTCGCAAAACAAGTTGCTGTGAAGTCAGCTGAAGAAACTTCGTGTAGTTTGCTTGCCTTCAGGCTTGCCAGACGCAATTTTCGCAAATAATAAGATCTACTTCCCGTCTACAACAGTAAGTCTGGCGATCCTGTCCTATAGTTTGTATTTTTCTGCGCTTCCGCTAACTAAGGTAGACACTGCACTACTAAAAGTGAAGACAGGACAGAAAAAAGGAACTAAATACTCCATTTTTTTTTCCAGGAAATTATAAGGTAGTTTTACTCCGCTGTTACATAGAAATATAACGAATTACAAGTAACAGTCTACTCGCGATTCGTGACTTTGAAATGAAAACACAAAACTGGTCAACATTTATTTGATCATACATGACTCGCAACTCGTCAGTGTGAATAATCACATACAGGGGTTATGTGTAAATCACTGTATACACCAACTCATCTCTGTGACGTCATGGCGCGGTGGTGGCGCGTCGGTCGCACTTCCGGTCTGGGGCTGTGGGCAGAAGTCCCCATGCCAGGCGTGTATTCCTGCGTTGTTTTGAAAGGAACCAGACTAAAACCTGCCTTCTCGTCAAAACGCCGCGACTGGGGCCATACCAAAAGTGTCGAGAAAGGTTTGAAGGTCAGTTTTCACGTGCTCGGTTCGTCCGAGAATCTGGATATGTGCCTTGAAAAGGGAAAAGCAGACACCGTCGGACAACGATTGCTTGGGCGGGAAGCACTTTGGGTTGAATTCACGGATACTTGTGGTCATCAGATTTATTTGTTTTGTTCCAACATGAACGCCAGAAAACCATCAAGTTGAGCGGACCACCTGCGGACTACGTTCAGTGCGTCTTCAAGTTCAAACGGCCGGCTGATTGTTCGAACTGTCGTCTGCTCTTTCAAACGTTTCTGCTTGTCGTCTGCTCTCTTAGACGACGCCGGTCCGTAGACCAAATGTTGGCCCGGTACTTGCGATAAGAAGTAAGTGCAGGCCTCAAAAGACTTAAATTTGAAGGTTGGTAAGCAGGCTAGATGTAAACAGTAGATACAAGGAGATGTTGATCATTGTTACCGGTGACCATCACCGACTTGTTATGCCTAATTCAGTTGGTCCGATTCTGCTTGCGATTTTCAGTATCGACGTCGACCATCTCAGCTACGGTTCACGCTTTTGCAGCCCGAGCGGCGTCACGAATGAAAATTCCGAGCGAAATCTCATCATGCGAATCAGGCTTTAGCGTACATTCTGCGGCGTCCACGCGGAATGAATCGCCACATGTCACATTCTTCACGCGAAGTTTTGCGGTGTAACGAGCCTCGGTAATTTCGCTGACGCCGCTCAAGTAGTCAGACATCGCCAGGAAGACGTAGAACCAACAATTCGAACGCGAAAAAGGGCAGGGGGACTCACACTGACGCCGACAACATCGCATTTCAATGGTTTGTTTATGGGCGACGGCGAGCTTGTTGCCCACACCCCCATCGCGCATGCGCGGCGCCGGTGGCGTCCGCTAGGGGCGCTCCGGGCGCTCCGGTTTGTTTGTAAACATGAGTTGGTGTATAGGTCGGAGTGATTTATCGCAAAATCCGAGAGCATTCCTTTGTCCTAGTTTAACGAAAAGAGCAAAAAACAAGAACAAAAGACGCGATTGCAGTGCGCAAGACACGTCCTACCTAAATCTTGCTAATGGACCTGGAATGATCTGCGATGGCGCATGCGACATCTTTGTTCACCTTACACAAGGCGTGAAAATGCAGCTTCTACGTGTGTGTGTCCGTGCGTGTGTATTCACTCGGTCGAGTGTGTTTTGAGTGCGTCTGCGGGTGCAGGCGTGATATACGCCCCGATGTCTCCCCTGATCGACGCAATTAACGACTGTGAGCACAAAAGAAGTAAAAAAATGGAGAAACCCGTTTGCCATTGAGGATTTGTTTGTTCAGTGGGTAGGCCAATCGTGTGAAAGAGGAACGGCTGTTTTCACACAAAAGGGGGACGATTTCGTACTGATCGAAGGTCATGCCATGCGCGCATCGGACGTGAGAGAAATACTTTGGTACTGAGCGACACACCCTAGAAAGTATTAGAAAGTAACGTAACCGAACTCTTCGCGTAATTGGAAAAGTAGCCTCGTCGCCACGTGCGACGAGGCCACGTGCGATGGGGCTAATTGTTTTCCACAGAACGCGGTTTGGGTTCGACGCATGCGCAGTCGCGACGACGCTGTTTCTTTTAGTGCGCCAAGCTTTTGGGCACGTTATTTCAGAACTCGCTATTCACTTTACGGTACTCACACACGGAACCCCTCAGCAGAACGCTGCGGAGCACGTACAACCAGCGTTTTTGGTACAGCGGAACGCAAGCGTGCAAATGCAAGCAACTGAAGCGCAATATCTAGGTGTGTCCAAGCAAACTGCTCCGAGCAATCTATAGAAAAGGCCGGTATTCGCTCGAGCCTATCTCGCAATCCTGGATGCTGGTGGCGGCTAAATTGCCGCGTTTTATTTTTTCTTTTGGGTTTAATGGCGAATATAATTTCTCGTGGTTTTTAAGAAAGCATTGTACTATGTTTGGCAACAAAACAAACAAGTGAGAGCTATTTTTGGTGAGTCCGTGCGCGACAGAACAAATGCAACTGGAATGTTTGTTTAATTTTACGGTGATCTTTTTTTTCTTTTTACATCACTGTACACTCAGCCATGTGAATCTGAAACTGTAGAAAATATTTAGCCACACAGGATAGCCGAACTGCATGGGCATTCCCCGCTCACAACGTGAAATTCAACGAGTCTCATCAACATCAATCGAACAACATATATTGTGCGTACCCAGCGGTACCGCGTTATTCGAACAGGAGTTGAGAAAGGTCTCATATAGCACAGTATATCCGATATACAGTGTCGATGATAGTCAGTTTACGACGATCGGACGGAATGCAGCTTGTTTTGGGGCACGTTTTGAAGAGAGCTGCTTTTTTGCACAGCACCAAGGCAAATGAAGAAACGTGCGAATGTGTCTATTCCATCCCCATACCCAGGAGCCGACCCTATCAGCTATTTCTCGCGAAGACCGGGAACGGAACATAGCCGGGAAGGCTTTTCGGAGATTATCTCAACGAAAATAATCCTCGCAAAACGTAGAGCGACCCGCTTCGCGGGCTTCTAGACGTTCGCTTTCTCAGCTCGTTTCCTGCGAAGGCCGAGCAGGCTACGAGCCCTGGTGGTTTTCACAGTGGAAGATAACACAGAAAGGGTAAGCATCCTGAACGGGCAAATAAAGTAAAACGTACCAGAAACGTCGGTGAACTCCGAAGTGCACATCGCAGGATGGAAGTCGCGCTGACCGAGTTTCCACAGCTCAGGCGGGTGGCAGACATTTTTGGCTGATAGGAGTCGCTCGAGTCGCAAAATGGCGGCGGCCAGAGAGCTCTTTTTGCAAAGGTCTATAAAAAGGAAACTGCCGTGCATTAGCGTTGCGTGCTCCACGTTGCGCATGTGCGCTGTCGCCATTCGCCAATCTAAGACTAAGACGCAGTTTCCTCGCACGCTCAGTCTGGAAAACGCAACGCTAACCCGCAGTGCTTGCTTTTGCATGCCTTGTATACGCAATACTAAAACACACGATTAAGAAACACATACCTAAAATGGTAGCCGGCCGCTGGATTCGTTCTTAATTCAACTCCGATGATCACGCTTTATTGGTCTGTTTACCACGTCACACAAAATTGTTTTGTTGCTTTTTTTACACGATGGAACGCAATTCAAACGATTCTATAGCCTACTATTAAAAATAAATATCAAGATGCAAATGAAGGAGTATGTTTTAACACTAATTTATTTTACGTAATATAAAAAAAAAATAAAACTTAACGCTTTATCTGTGTTTGTGTTGGGGAGCGCCGACTCGTGAGATCATCTATTACGAGCGCCGGCAGCTCGCCGCCGACTGCTTCGATGATCGCGCAGTGGGGTGCATGCCGTCGATTTATGACTCGTTTCCGGGTAAGTTGGAAAAAAATAATAGAAGTAGGAAAAAGATCAGGCGCCAAACGCACTCGGTAATAGTGTCGACTTTTCAAAGTGCTCAAAACAGTCGCTCCATTTCGCGCGACCATTGTTTCGCTTATTGCTCGTTTTTCTGTAGCGTCTTGTATACTTTTTCTTTTGTCCGTTTCGATCTGAGTTTGAACCGTCGTCAAAATCGTTCAACAAATTGTGTATACGTGAAAAAAAAAAAAAACAGAAAGGGTTTTTTCGGCAGTCGTTTTGAGCGAAAAGCGCGATTACTTCTCTCCGTCAATCGGTGGTTGCTGACTGAATATACTTTTCCAAGGACGCTAGGTTTTTCGTGTTTTTTTTGTTTTTTTTTGGTCGTACTTTGAGTGATTGAACCAACTTTTCTTTTGTTTGTTTGTTTCTCCGCGTTTTGCGGAACATAAGTTTTTCCTTCTTCGTTTTCTTCGCTATTTATGTTTTGCCTCAGAAGCACGAGAGCGAAACTACATGTATGTGCCGCGACAAAGAAACTTTCGCTCTGTTTCCTACACCAAATTAACGTTCTTCGGGAAAACATTTCAAGCGTTAGAAAGCCCGTTTATAACCGTGCGGACGCGGTGCTAAACTCAGCACTTTTTTCAAAAAATTGTTTTGCTTTATTACGCCGCGCTTGTTTTGACCCGCCTTCTTTATCTCGAGGAATTGATTCGCTTTATCCGGCGTCTTGGGCGCCCCATTCTGCTCGATTCTTTTGTCAATTCGCTTCTTCACTCGATATTATTTTTTTTTCCTTTTCAAAATAAATATTTCAAGTTTATTCGACGGGTTGTCTTCCTTGCAAACGCTAGGAGCGTGACAGTGAAGTATGCGTGCGGACATCAATCTCGTTTTCCTCGGCGAGAATGTTTTGCCTCTCTTTGTTATAACTTTTAGATTTATTTGTTCCTTAGAGCAGCTGTCGAGCGAACGGGGTGAAACGGCTTTTAGACCGTGACTCGAACAAAATGCTCGGTCCCATACAAAATGGGTCGTACAAAGAGCTTTTTTTGTCTGTTTTTTTTCTTATATATTTTTACAGGGTCAGGGCGTATAAAGAACATCGCTTCCGTCGTGGCCCACTATAGTATCCCTTGAAACTATATACGCTGAATTTACATTCAGAGATCAAGCTTACAGTCTCAGTTACGATTCTTGAGTATAGCTGGCAAAAACGTTATTGGTTACTACCTAAACCCCGTCCTGAACAATCATGTACCCATTGGTTTTGAGTCCCTCGTACCACTTAGTGAAAGAGATGTGAGAGGGAAGTGTGAAGGTACCGCCAGTCCTCGTGTGCATTCAAAGTGGGAAAGCAGATGGAATGCTCGTGGCATGGAGTTGCGGTGGCTGCTGAGTGCTTGCTGACTGCGAGTTTCTACAAATAGCTTCCGTAAAGCCGGGGTCACGCTGCTTATACATCATACAAAAGACAGTCTGCACACAGATTCGAACGCGAGTGACCGCGAGATCCGTCCTTCGAATGCCGCATGACAATGAGCTCATGGAGAAACTTGGCACGCGGCACTCGAACCACGGATATCGCGGTGACTCATATTTGCGGACTGTCTTTTGTAATGATGTATGAGGAGTGTGACCCCGGCTTAACGTGTGCATTGTGTTTCACGGAACACAGTTCCATATTCGGCGAGCTGTTTGCGGCCGCCTTTGTGAACCTCTATCCCCATCTTCTTCCTATCGTTTGCATGTAAGCGGTTCTTGATAATCGTCGCTTTTGGTGTTGCTAGATCTCCGAAGCTTGGCAGGTGGCTCCACTGACAAGAAAACAGAACTCAAGGAGCGCAACCGGCAACGTACCATTTGGATTGCACAATCCCTCGTTTACTCCGGGTTCTACCCGTGGAATCGAGCCGGCTAGAAGGGCGATGGTACACCGTACACCAGACGGATGTTTGCGAATGCTTGAGCGGGCAGCTTACGCTACGCGGAAAGTCCTAATATACCCGTATCGAACGTCTGACCTTTACTAGAAGCTGTGGAATCCGTATGCAGAATGGCGATCTAAAACCAGAACCTCACGGCGCACTTTCTGGGTTTGGTTGAATTAAAAAGAAATACAACAACCCCCACCCCTCAAAAAAAAATAAATAAATATATATATATATATACATGGTGTTGCGTTTTGGCCCCTTGACCCGTCGGCTTCCAACGTTTCTACGCTTCAACATTCGACATCTTACGTAATCACTTCCAAGTTCCGCCGTCTCAGTTGTTCTGCCATCGTGCAGTGGTTCCGACCTTCTAACAGCAGGCAGGCACGTTACTTTTAAAAGGGGTCCACTCCATTGAGGCGCCGTTATACGTATGTATCGGAAGAAACGAATGAAGGCACCCACAAATGCTTCACTTTCCGCTCGCTTGAACCGAGGATAAATCTCTCTATTAGCGTCGGACAGTTCGAGACAAAGACGCTGGCCGTCCCTGAAGAAAGCGAGCGTCCCAGTGAGGAAGAAAGAAGCTTCTTTTTTTTTTGTATATGTACATATATATTTTAGCGACTGGTAGCGCTACGGGCGGGAAGCCTGTGAGGCGCGGCCGCTCGCGCCAACAGCCGCGGAACGAAGAACGTTGATGGAGCTCTTTTTCGCCGCATAAAAGAAAAGCGTGAAATTGCCCGAGCCGCGTCATATCTGCGTGCGCGGGGAGCCGCCGCGCTTTCGTGAAAACGGGCGAGGCGAGCTCACTCGGCCACGCATGGGAACTTGGATACGGCTACGGCTACGCCATGCGCCGGATGAACCCGTAGTGCAATCTAACTGTTCGCTGATGCTCTTGGTGTGGACGCGTTACCCATTAAACGACAGTGGCACCAACTTCCGCGTGTGCTTCCCAACAGGCTTTTGCTGGATGGTATCGCATATAGTGAGCGCAAAGTGGTGCATATATGGATACATTTAGGCTTCAGCATGTGGGATCGGTGGCCGAGTGTTGTCTTTTTGGACGTTAGTTTTCCTTTTCTTTGAGCACGTTTTTCTCCAGTATGCTCGTCAATTGTTACTATAGGATGCCGCGAACCTCCTCAAGTTCGGGTTCGAAAGGGTTCGAAAAGGTCGAACCTCGCTAAGGTTAAATTTTGAAAAGTTCGCAACTTTAGAACCCTGCCGAGGTTCGTATTCAGAATAATTCGAAAATGTTAAGGTTTCTGAAAACTCGAGTTCGTAGATATCGAATTTTTTTTTTATAGATAAATACGGACACTCCGAATTTATTCAAGATTCAAGTTCGATAAATCAAATATTTCGATTTTTTCGAAGTACAAGTGTGAAAATTTCGGATGTTTCGATTTTAAGTTCCAAGTCTGAATTTCACGGATGGAAACCAAATTCTGCAGTTTCAAACTAAGTTTTTATGAATTCATCTAAAAAAATCACGAAATGTTCTACTAGTATTACTCAAAACGTTGCTCATTTCTCTTGCGCCGTGAATATACTCCTTCCCTCTCAGTGCTGTGGTACTGACGGTACTACCTTTAGTACTCGTTATTTGGCGTAACTTAGGAAACAAGCTTTGAACTGGTTGAACGGTTCATTGAAAAGCCCTGAAGCGGTCAGGTAAGTGTAATTCCTATACTTATTTGCGAACTAATAGCAATCCGATCAAACGTCGCCTAAATGCAATGCTGCCATAAGACAACTAAACATGCGGGACAACGTATTCACATAAAGGCATCCAGGCCTACCAAAAATGTTAGTTGCTCTGGGCGTTCATTTTTGCCGCGATGACCCGTGAGATGGAGAAAACACTGAACACAGGCGCAGCACCCGACACAAGTAAATGTCGAGGGGAATGCAACCAGACTAAATTAGGGGACCTGCCGGCTCAATATATACAGCTGATCAGGTCACGATCGGTTGTTATCGGGCTAACCACACTGCCGCTGCCTGGAACTGCCCTTCTTCACTGAATGGATATAATGGCCGCTCTAAAATACAGCCTGTTTCTAATGATAATGAAGTAAGCGCCGATTCAGCGTTCGCTGTGGCGCATCAACGTCGCTCTCCGCAAGCGCCTTTCCTTCAAGGAAAGGCGCTTGAGAGAGCTTAGTTGATTTTGAAAGCAAATCCCTCGATTTCCTCGCGTCAGTGACGCGAGGAAATCGAGGGATTTGCTTTCAAAATCAACTAAAGCTATGAAGGACGCTCCCTGCGAAGCGCCTTGGTTGAATTTCAAGGCTGCACATAAGGGATCTGTTGCCCTACAGGTTACCTCGGGGCAACCCACGGAGTTGTGCGCGAAAGAGGCTCTGTGCGGAAGTCGAAAAAAAAAAAAAGGTGTGAAGGTACGATACCAAGGCCACAACAAAGCGATCATTCAGAGCTTTACAAGCGCGTCGTTGGTGGCACGATCAGCTAACGGCAAGACTCTCAGTGCAATTTCAACTCCACTTCACTCGTTGACATCTTGTGTTATTTAAATGTGTTACCTTGGAACCTATGGGGGTGAACGTGGTTCGAACTGTGTCGAACTTTTGTTCAGTAGTCTGAAGTTCGACGAAGCTTTTGAACTCAGCAGGTTCGAAAGGTCGACAATCTTCGAATTTCTTAGCGTAATAAGTTGGAAGGTGTCGAATTTCACAACGTGAAAAGTCGGAAGTTCGAAAACAATCCAATTTCTCAGCGACAAAAATTCGAAAGTTCGAAAATCGTCCCATTTTTTATGTAACAAATTCGACGTTTCGAAACTTTGCGAACCTTTCGCAGTCCTTGGTTCGACTTCGAACCTCAGGTTCGCGAAACGTTCGCAGCATCTCTAATTGTTACATGCAAAAGGTTGACGCGGGATCTAGTGGAACTGCTGATGCCGACGCCAAGATGTAGGGCGAATATATATTGGAGCTTCAGGGCACGATGTGCTCAAACAAGTTCAACTGACCTTGGCCACACCAAAATTTAAAACAGTTCTTTTTTGTTTAACTGTACCGTGGAAACTTGCCTGTAAAAACGTTTTCAGAAAAAAAAAAAACGGCCACTTGTCTTTTGGACGTTAAATTGTAATTTGTGCATAATGCCGGAGAGCATCGAGCATTTCTGTTTAGGATTGCTGGGAAGCCTTTCTTTATTTCTTTCCTGGGACTTGCTCGAGCAAACCATCAAGAGCTCCCATTACCACCACACAACAATCTTTTTCTTTTTTTAAACTGTAGACAGTGAGCAGGTATTATATGACACCATCATGCTCCTGGGGCTCCATAGTGTCTGGAAAACCAGGATGGCGGTGCGGCATGCTGATATGTCCATGTCCGAACCGCCGGTGAGTGCTTTATCGGGTCTATGAAGCGCCTCAGAAAATGCTATATGAACATTAACAGCGAGAGTGGTTGTCAGTTCTAGACGATTTGGCAACCTTAAAAGAATACGGAAACGAAATGACGTGGCCGCGAGCTCTCTACCTTACGCTTCAAAATCGTCCAGCGAGAAGAGCAATGCGTGTCACACTCGTGACGTCAATGGCTCTTGCACGGCCAAGGGCACTGTAGTTGCGAGCGTTGTCGCTTGGTGGCGCCAACGCGTGACAATCTCGCCTAGTAGTAATATTTAAGGACTCTGTTGCCTTATGGTCTATGCATAGCTTGCCCGTAACGTCATTCGCGGCCATGCCGGTATTTTATGTCTCACGAGCGTTCGGTTTTACCGTGTTAGTTTTACACCGCAGCTCGAGAGAACCAGTAACTAGAAATAACCGTCAATACCCTGCAATGGAAACACTTGCAAGTCATGTGTATAAGGTATTCAGTGGGTGCCATATATGAGCGCGTTGCTCACAGCGCATGCTTTGGGGGAGAGTGGTGTGGTTGACTTGGCAGAGGGACCTCGCATCGCTCACATCAAACTCCTATATACCTAACGTCTGGAAAGAACGGGAGATCTTGATGATGTGAAATGCACGTTGTAGAAGCACTGTGGAAGTTAGCCTAAACAACGCAGTAGACGTGACAGCGTTCTCCGCCAAGTCACGTTCAGGACTAAGTAACTCCACGGAAGAGCCATGGTGACGCGAACTGGCGCTGCTTCTTACAGGCCCATGACGGGGCGGCATTTTAACGGAGGCTCACAGTCCGCCACCAGACGCAATCTTGAAGCCTCTTCATTCGTTTTAAAATTAGTTTTCTTGACTTTTGTGCCGGCAGCCCAGAAACAATAGTCTAGACTAGTGTTGGGCCGCTGGACATAGACCATAAATAATCTGTTGCTGTCAATTTCTTCTTCTTTCTTACTTTTGTACATATCAGTGTCTGTATTGTATAGAACCCAGGAGTCCTGGGTTCGACCCCACACCTGTCGGTTTCATTCTGAATGAGCATCGTACCGGTGTGCGGTCGTGTGTCACTACTGCTTGATTCACGTTAAAAGCCCCAGGCTAGCAGTGGTAGTGCACTGGCTAAATTTCTCATCTACTACGGTGTAAGCCAGTGTCGCCGCACTTCAAAGGCAGATTGACCTTACGCTCTATAAACACGAACGTCAATGTTTATTTTTTATATGTACAGCGTGGTTTCAGCATGGTTTCAGCTCGACGAGCGCGCTTCATATTATCATCACGCAAAGTCGAATTTTATAACCCGACTTTCACAAAAAAATTCATTAAAAAACTCCAGGCTCTAGCGATACGTTTCGGCAACGCTTGTGAACGGTACAGAAAGTTTAAAGCTATACATAGAATATATAAGCATGGAGGGCTCGTTTAAAATGGGCCCTAAAAGAAAGACTTCGCCGACGAGAATCAAATCCCACGACCAAGTGGTTGTTATCTGGATGTCCTACCTACTGAGCTAAGCAGCGCCTCGGAAAGAGCGGATTTCAAAGGAAAAGTTGCGCTCAGCGATATTATTTATTTTTATTTTTTATTTACAGAAACAACCTGCAGCGCCGCAGCATTATAGCAGGGAAACAGAAAATAAAACACATACTCACGAACATAAATACAATGGCAAAAATACAATAAATACTGTTAAATAAAAGAACGCACACAAACTCTTGAATGTTAAAAAATTTAGGATAGTGAGAAAAAATATCCTACGTCATCAGTCGTAAATGTTGATGCAGGCAATGAATTCCAGTCCGTTATTGTACGAGGGAAAAATGAGTATTTTTTATAATCAGTTCGGCAAAATATTTCTTTGATCTTGTTACAATGATCTATTCTGGTTGAAATATAGTTTGGTAATTCAAGATATTTATACTTATCAATTCTAGTTAAGTTACTAAATATAGAAAATAAAAACTTTAGACGAAATTTCTTTCTCCTTAAATCCAATAGTTCCCAACCGATCTCACGTTTAATTTCTGTCACACTGGATGTTCTATCGTACTTTCCCGATACAAACCTTGCAGCACGGTTTTGAATTTTTTTATTTTAATGGCAAGGTACGCTTGGTGCGGGTCCACAGAACACACGCATATTCAAGCATCGGTCTTACCAAGCAGCAGTAAGCAGTTTCTTTTAGCTCTTTGGGAGCACTGCGTAGATTTCTGTTAATAAAATTTAACATTCTACCAGCCTTTTGTACAGATTGTGTTACGTGAGCATTAAAAGAAAGATCGCTTGATAAAATGACTCCAAGATACTTCACATGCGTGTTTCTATGTAAATGTCGATAATTAATAGAGTAACACGATTAAGATGCTGTCGCGTTTTTTCCCGAAAGTGACGTGATCACACTTGTCAGCATTGAGACTTAATTCCCACGTCCGGCACCAACTGGATATTTTATCTAAATCAGATTGTAAAAGTGCAGAATCACGTAAACGTTCTACTCTACGATATAAAACGCAATCATCTGCGAACAGCCTCACAGGCGAGTCAATACCTACAGCTATGTCATTTATAAAAGAACAAGGAATAAAGAGGCCCCAAGACTGACCCCTGCCGGAACGCCAGATGTCAAAGCAACAAATTCAGATTTTGCACCGTTAATGACTACGCCCATTGCTTTCTTTCAAAAAGATAATTTTCTATCCATCGGTAGACGCTGTTCTCAAGGCCCAAAGAGCGCAGTTTATACAACAACAAAGGGTGGGACACAGAATCAAAAGTCTTCCGGAAGTCAAGGAAAATAGCATGCGTTTCACTTCCACTCTCAGTTGTTGTAACAAGATCATGGTAAAGTTCAACAAGCTGAGTCACGCACGAAAGGCCCTTTCGAAAACCATGCTGAGCTGGAGAAAAGAAGTAGTTAGTATCTAGATGTGTTACAACATTACTATACACGATGTGTTCTAAAACCTTGCAACATACACAACTAAGGGAAATGGGGCGATAGTTTTCTACAATTTTTCTTGATCCATGCTTGTGGATTGGCGTAACAAATGTCTTTTTCCATTCGCTTGGAAGTACACCTTCCTCTAGAGACTTGGAAAAAAACTATGTGAAGGTAGCGGAACACGGCGAATGAGCACGATTTCAGCACTTTCGGCGACAAGCTGTCTGGGCCCACTGATTTGTTTTACATCTAGGTCCTCTAAACATTTCACAATGGCTTTTATATATTTATGACAAGAGGTGGCATAGGAGGCCCTGTTCCGTCACTGAGGAGTGGATAACATGAACGCATTTTGTTAGAGGTGAAAATAGACTGAAAATATTTATTGAAACAGTTGGCTTTATTATGATTATCTTCAATAACCTCACCATCACACAAAATATCCGGGATTCCAACATCTTCCTTACGAGTTTTTCGAAGGTAGGTCCAAAATTCTTTACTATTTGACCGCATTCCATCTGAAAGTTTGTCAAAGTATGCCCGTTTCGCCAAGGTGATAACATCTTTATAAGCATTATTCAGCTTCTCAAGTTTTGAAACAGCAAATTCAGATAAATGCATTTTGTACTTCTGATATTGATTTATCCACTGACTTACTCTCGTTGATTTATTACTCTTTTAACAGCATACGTCATCCAAGGCTTATCAGCTTTAGTATTTTCAGATATATATTTGGCTGGAATATATTTTTCAATTAGACCTGACAAACATTTCTTAAAAGCAACCCATGAAGTATACACACAGCTCCCCAAGGATAATCTAGTAAAATCATCTAAATATTCAAGCAATTCTTTTTCTATGCCTTTATAATTTCCTTTGTCATATATGAATACTTTTCTACCACTTTCCCGTGCACCAAATAGATGAGGAAGTGTTAAACTAGCTGTGACTATGCTATGATCGCTGAATTCCCGGAAAGATGGACACATCATAAACAATATCACTGTTGCACAAAATTAAATCAAGAATGTTTTCGCCTCTTGTTGGTTGACAAACAAATTGTTCAGAGCCGTAGGTATTTAAAATATCTTCAAATTCAGAGTAGACAACACCAGATGGTACTCATATCGTGGTCACCTGCCCATTTCAACTCTGGTAGATTAAAATCCCCGGCTATTAAAACCTGTTCGCCAGGTAGGCCAGATAAAATATTGTTCAGAACAGAAATTGTTTCGGCAGTGGAACCGGGAGTGCGGTAAAACACACCAACGGCCATTTCACTTTTGTTAGGAGTGCGTATGCGACACCACACTGATTCGACGTGCTCAGTTTCTACATCAATCAACATGCTGGTCAATGATTTGTTAGCCAATAAGAACACACCTCCACCATGGCAATTCCTGTCCTTTCTGTACACATCATACGTAGGGGGGAAATTTCAGAATTCAGAATTGTCTCATCTAACCATGATTCAGTTCCAAAAATAAAATCGGGATTAAATATATGTATGAGACCATTGAACTCTTCAATTTTATTTTTTATACTCCGACAATTTATCAACAACACGGAGCAGTTTTTTTTGTTGAAATTTGTTTAGGTGCTGGACCTCCATGTTCCAAACTTTTCCCACCGCCAAAAAGATGTCTGCCGTTTTCATAGGTTGCCATTTGACAAGTAGGTTCGCAGGATGAGTCGGTGTTTGGTGAGCCAAAATTTCCACCCAGTCAGGCAGTTGGATTGTGCGAGGCCAGGCTTTCTCTTATCTTTGCGCGGCATTTTTTATCATCATCTCATATGTAGGTGTCATTATCAACTCGCAGCCTATCGAACACAAGTTTTACTCGGGAACCCTGTGCCTTCTCCTCCTTTGCACTTTCCCACAGCAATTTCCATTTATGTACTGTTATCTGTGAATAATCATTAAAAACAGATATCCTTGAGCCTTTCTGTTTACCGCAATGCTTAAAGGGACACTGACACCCCCCCCCCCAAATGTTTTTCCGTTTTTTGTCAGGTGATTTATTATGGTGTCGGAATACTACCCAATTAATATTTTGCAGCAGAGTCACGTATTTTTAATAAAGCCAAAAAACGCAACTGCTCGAAACAAAAACCGAAACTCCCGCACTGCACTAAGAAGTGGAGATGATAGAGTGAGTGTCGGAAGTCACGTGGCTACAGCCAACCGTGCGGATTTTTTTTCTCCGCACGTAGCAGACGAAATGCGTTCCAGGATCCGTTTGCCGTGCGATTCCTTTGCAGTTATGTTTGTTCCGCTCGCTGTTCTGTACTTCAAGATGAGTTGTTTTATACATTTAAGTGTTGGAAATGAGTAGTGAGTGCCCGTGGTGAATTCCCGTGATCGGCTCCGAAAAGAATACTCCCAAGATGTTGCGTGAAGAGCTGCCTCACATGTCCTGCATCTGAAAGTGGCATTGTGCGGCAGAGTGCACAAGTTTCCGAAAGATCAACGGTCGGGATCAATGACCGGCTGCGATTCCTGTAGAACAGTTACGCGAAGCTCGGAAAGCGGACGCTTCCCGATTCATATGCTCCTCGCATTTCGTGGAAAGTGACTACATTGAGTTCGCAGGTGTCAAAAATGGAATCCCATATCATTTAGTTCAGCGACGTGTCGTTCACAACAATTGTTTTGTTTTTTCAGTGATAATTGTTAAAAAAGAAATGTAAACATCGCAAAATGCTTGACAAGAAAAAAAAGGTACACCCACACCAGGGATCGAACCCGTGCCCTATGCGTGTGAACCGGATGTCCTTCCACTGAGCGACTGAAGGAACTGTTTAATGCGTACTAATGGAGCCGGTAGACTGTGTGTCGGAAGTTTGCTGCCGATTTCCCTTCAATCCGTGCACTCCCGGCTTGAAGTCGGGCCGCACCACGCATTGGCCACATTCGCACCTCGTAAAGAAACCGTACGCGTGCGTATTCAACACGAAGTACACACTTCGAGCTTGACGTTTGAGCGAGCGATGTCTTCAGCCACGAGAAGAGACGACTGCTCGGCGACGTCTTCGTGCAATCGGCTTGCTGGTCGGGCGTGTCGTACGGGATGTTCTCTTGATCGGTCCAAAATTTCTCTTTCGAAGGAAGACAGAATTCGCCGGTACCGTGAACGACAGTTCTGAAGTAGAGGTCCAACGCCCGTCGTCCGCTGCCATCCGCTAGTCCCACGATACGCGAAACGACGCCATGTTGAGAATTATGCAGTGAACGCACAGAATGCTTCCGGTTGTCTGTGCTACCTTTTTTTTTTCAATCAACGTATTGGCAGCTTTTCGGAAGTCACGAAAAATGGGTTTCATGTTTTTTTTTGTTTTTTTAATATTGACTGTGTGCCTTCAATGACCTACGACTTTGATTAAATTTGGTGGTCGTGTCGAAACCTTAGAAAACGGCCTGTGATTACGGGAAGAGAGTGAGCGCGACTCAAACCGGCCAGTTCTCGATCGGCGGTTTTCGGGCGGAAAGAAACCGAATTTCGAGACGCAAATTTTGTTCTGGGTAGTTGGGCTCTCATATGTCACGTACAACTAAAAACCTCGGCGAGCATAAATACCCTGTCAGTGTCCCTTTAAACACGTCGTTCTTTTCCTCGCAGTTGCTCACTTTCATTATGACTGGCCTAATCTTATCCGCCTGCCTAATCATGCCTAATCATGCCGACCAGGCCCGGGAACTAAGGTATTGATGACGTGAGCGGGACGGGCCTGGCACTAGCCACACATCATGTGTGGTTAGCGTCACACATAAAAGTGACGCAGAGAATGGATATATATAAATTGACTATATAGCGGTAGCAGTTTTTGTTTTTCCGGACGTGCAGTTTTACAGTTTTGTACTGGAATCTGTACTCTATCCCCTATTCGTTGTAGTTAGAGAAATCAAATAGACCTTGAACTGATGTAAACTTGAAACTGCGCTTCTATCTCAGGTGGAAGTCCATTTATGTTTGCGTATGTCTTGCTCATCCTTGGGGAGTTTCCATAGATGACTAATACTTCATAGGAAACAAGCGAACCCAACAAAATTCAAGGATTGTTTTCAGTTCGGTGATGTAAAGCAGGTGGGAGGCAAGTTTTACACCCTTGTAAATTACGTAACCTATGAAGTCGCCCTTCGCAAAATTCAATCGAAATGCCATTTTTAATGTAACTAACAACCTAGTTAAATTTCGTGATAGAAGCTGTACAAGGTCTTACTTTATAAGCCTTCGAAACCTCGAAGAGGGTCAACGTAAGCGGTCCATGTTTGAAATGCAAGTCGGTACCAAAAAGCTGTAAAAAAACAAGACAAAAAAAAATCTGACCGGCTTATTAAGTCTTTTCTTTTTCGACTTTTCTAAAAAGCGGTTTGTAACTTTCTTCGTGAATGTTCAATGCCGGTACGACTACTGTAATATTGTGCGCATAGCGCTCTATTACCTCAGCTAGTTTTGGGCACCAAAACGACTACCGCAGATTCCGTTTCCGCGGTAGTTGAGATCGAAAAACATGCTTTAATCTGCATTTCGTATACGCTGCTCGTGCACACCAGAAACAATCTCATAGTCATCGCGGCAGTATGTTTTTCCAAATGCCTTCCCCCGCACATTATGGCATGCTCCCAAACTCAGTCTGTGGTATTGTTCGGGAAACAGCGGAAGTAGAAAAAGAGCCTGATTAGATCTCTTCAGTCTGTTTTTCCCATCCTACTTGGACTCCGTACAAACGGCGTTCTCAACAAGTAAGAAAGATAAAAAATCAAAGACAAGCATAATCACGCCCGCGCCAACTCAGGGACGTCTGCATGCACACGCCACGGCATTAGCGAGAATTAAATAAAGCGCGCACGCTCACAAATACTCGTAAATACTAAGGAAATAAAAGCATAGAAAACAAAACAAACGGCCCCGGGTTTGAATTGTCTTTCGGTTCATTCTCATTCCGCAGCGTGCGGGGGCGAGCACAATGGTCAGAAAACTGCAACCTCCGTCGGGAAAACTCCAATCTCCATCGCGTGCCGACTTGACTGTTGCCACGTTGGCGCGCATGCGCGTTGGTGCTTTCCATCGGGGTAACAAAACAAAACAAAACAAAAAAACTGTTTTGCAACGCGATTCGTGGACGCATATGTAGTATGGTTGGAGGTAAGCATGCGCACTGCGCATATAAAAGTAACAACAACTACAACAAGAAAATATTTAAGTCGAGCCAAGTCGGGGGCGGCGGCGATCCAATCTAGTTTGGATTTCCGGAGAACACGGTCATGCCACCGCATGCATGCAGCCGCGGGGGTAATTGTTTGCAAATTGCTCGCTCGAATTCGAAATGGCCGAAACCAGAGCGGCAAGCTCGCGGCAGCACACACACCCACACACACATACGTGTACACTTTTGAAATTGCAAGATGCAAGCCACCGTTATTCTTATATATTTTTTTCTCTCTGCCTATAGTTATGTTTCTTATTACGATTATGTATCACGGCGTTTTCGTGGCATAGCGGGCTTCAAACAACGTTGTTTTTTTTTTAGCGTGTATGTATGTGTGTAGATGTGTGTTTTTGCAACGCGTTTGCGTGAGCGCTTTTGTGGTACCACGCGCATTTTATGGAGGTTGGCTAGACAGGCGTAATTGGAAACTATAGCGGCACAATGGGGCGGTCCGTGTTGCCGTGTTTGTACCGTGCTACGTCTGTGCCCTGCGTAAAATTCGTCCTCCAAAAATACAACTAAGTTACCGCCGGTCACGGCTGTCCCGTATACAGTCGTGGGAGGACGAGGTCGGTTTGACGTGTACTGTGTTCCTTTTGATAACGAGGCTGCCGCGCTTAAATAACGTAATTCCTCGTTTTCTGAGTACGATTGTTTTCGTTTCCTTTGAGTGCCTAGAACAAGAAAAAGATTATATATTATTCACTCGCTTTCCGTATAATCTTGGGGGAGCCGTTATTATTATGATTACCATATTATTTCTGACCCTTATTTCGCGCTTACTCACGACGTCTAGTACGAAACTTACGTTCTGAGGTAACGGATGAAATATTGCGCTGTTCCGAGATCACGCAACCAGGAAACAGCTATATGTTCTCGAGGTCATGTGACTGGGATTTCTTTATTATTCTACACTCTGCTTTAGTGTTGTGGCTTCAGTAAAATTGATATGCATCCTTACCGTTTCTTGCGGCCTCAAAATACTTGGTGTTGTGTAAATCAATGGAATAGCAATTTACGGTCGTAATTTTTCAAGTACTTTACTGTCGTACAGTTTACCTAAGACTTGCCTAGTGTTACCATGACATTAATGTTAGATAGGCACTATGAGGACTTACTCCGGAGAGGTGTCACAAGCTACGCGGAGCCAGCCGTAGCCAGGCCTCAGTCAAAGCCAAAGTCAAGTTTCACTACAAGGGCGCACAGGGACTAAAAACCGGCTAGTTGGATAAACAAATTGATCAAACCTCACTTGCCATGCTGCGCCGGTGGTTGTATGTAGAAGTCTTTAATCCAGATATACATATTGACAAGTCATTTTCCCCTGCAACCAGTGTCTCGTCAAATGGTCGGTCCTCTTCGCCCGGAGTCATGCTAAGTTCAACCACCCCTTCAGCGAAATTGTTCCTCTACGGCAATGACATTTTACTTCGCCGAACTAAAATGTCATTGCCTTTCTAACTTAGAAAACGTTAGGATAGCACCCAGAACTGGGAACGTTACTCTTCAAAAGTACATAGGTTAAAGTTACTTGAGCTGACACATAATTAGGTTACAGATATTTCAATTTACAAATGTCTCTTCTAACAGTATAATTTTCTTACAACAGGTAATGAAGTTATGAGCTTCTGACTAGTTTGATAATATTGTCACGACGTCGATGTGTTTACCACGATTCCCGGACCAACAGTTCAATCTCCAACGTAAAAAGAAAAAAAAACTATTAGGGAGTTTTAACATTGCGTTACCATATTACCACTGCCATTATAGCCATGCAGGTTGCTGTGATACCGTATCTCTAACGTACTGCAAACGAGCCGCAATGCCATTAACTATAAACATCTTTTTTGTGTGTGTGAAATATGGGAAAACGGTTGGCTAAAACATTTTCTTTGCGGAACGTTCCTGGTTCGTTTCCATTAGAAACTCTGTAGCAAACCGTTACCATGTTCCGCGTACCGCACGTACTACCGGAGCCTTTGAAGCATGCTTTAAGTGCTCCCGGGTGTTACTGCGACTTCCGGGGCGTGTGCTTAAAGGGGCCTTGCAACGACTTTTCGGGTGGTTTTAAATTTGCACCGAACTTGAGCGCACTGAACGTAGTAACTTAATGAAACTTTTCTTTTTCGAATTTCGCTTTATTTTTAAAGTTATAGGGCAATTAAAATTGCAAAAGCAAGCAGAGAAGCAAGCAAAAAAATAACCTCCTTCATGACGTCTTTGGTCCTGGTTTTAGTGGCCTTAAACTGGAGGAGGGGTAGTGAGCTCAGCGAGCGCTCATGGCGTGCCGCACTCCGTGTCGACGCAAGTCGACGGCTCGAGAGGGCGCCGCTAAACCATGTGCTGGATAGGCTGTATGAAGCGGGCGGCCAGGGCGGCTCGCATTGCATTTGCAGCGCGATTAAACGTTAATTAGGCATGACTCTTCATTGGCCAGAAACAACATCCAACACAGGGTAGAGGTCAGTTCAGGCAGGGGAGCCATTTCGGCGCTGTCATACCGCCAAACGACCAAACCGCAAGCCAAACCTGCTCGCCGAAGACCTTGGAAACGCTCGGAACTGGTCGGATCCTCGAGCCCATATACGACCGCCCAGCGCCGCCGTGTACATCCGGGACCTGTCAATGCTCGCCGCTGGTCGGTGCCTGATCCCACTACCCCTTTCTAATATGCGAAGCCTTTTCCACCGCTTGGTGGCGGGTGGCGTCTATGTCGACTGGTCATTTCTTGTTTCCGTACTTTATAAACTGCATTTGTTTCTTTTCTGATCTAAAATACTGAACAAAAAACTACTTTCATAAATAATTGAAACGGTTCGCGCCACTTATATTTTCGTATTTCGAGAGTAAGGCCAGGACTAAAGACCACATATCGCGCGCTTTCGGCACCGCGGTTCGCCCCCATAAGTGGAGAAGGTTTCCGCGTCGTCCAAATAAGAAAAGACGCACTGATATTTAGGTACTCTCTCCGTGCCCGCTGGCTTGTCCGAACCCCAAGACACGTGGAAACCGCAAAAAAGGCAGACGCTTAAATATCATTGCAGGGCCCTTTAAAAGCATGCTTAAAAGGCTCCGTATGGTGCGGTACGTGGAACTCGGTGACGGTTTGCTAAATGTCCCTGGGCGGGATGAGTATTGCGGTAACGGCGCAACATGCTAAAATTTCTTTTCGCAGATCGCATCGTGAGAATTTCGCGTTGCTAATACATTATAAAAAATATAGTCTGCACTCTGCAGACATTGTCTGAAGAGTGTGTCTTCGTGTATGACGGTCTTGGCAGATTGGCCATAGTAGAGAGTTTTACAGGAACCGTCTTTGCACATCCCGTATGGTACGATAGACCTTCCGGTACGCACTGCGCATGCGCTACCACAGAAAACACGCACATGCGCAAGTTCGTACCGGAGGGCCCATCGGACCGTATAGGATGAGCAAAAACAGTTCCATAAAACTCCCTAATACTTCTGCACACAATCCGTGTCTTTTGCAGGACAGATGAGCAGTGCGACCCCGGCTTTACGGTATGAATTGAACACGCGCCCGCAGGTCACGGAAGCAGCAGCGACGATCTATACAAAAATGTGTAGTCACAACTTCGTTTGAAAAAGAAAAAGTATAAGTTCACATCAGGACCAGGTTTTGGTACATTGAGAGCACGCGTGAGGCTGAAATTGAAAGAAAAATCAAAGTGAGTGTGTTTGTTTATCGCGAATACTTTTGAGAAAAACGACTCCAATCTAAATAATGACCTTAAAATATGTTGTTTATGAAATGGCAGCTTCAACAAGTTTCACTGATTACATTTTATCTCTGGTTAATTCTTAGCGCAGGTGCGAATGCGTGCTTCCCTCAAACCGGTTAAGAATCGGCGGCTCGCCGCTCGAATCGGCAGCGCACAGTCAACGTTTCGCTTTCTGGCTAACAAAAAGAGATTGCTTCCCATTTTCTCGGCGGCAGTACAGCAGCAGTAGCAGAAACTTTGAGAAATGGCGGGAGGTAGAAAGAAGGAGGAGAACAAAAACGTTTTCTTTTATGTCTTTCTTTCTGGTATTGCTTACTCGCAGCTTGCTGCTTGCTCGCTTGGTTTCGCAGCGGCTTCGTTCGTCTCCGGTGGAGCGCGCCTGAAAAGTTAACAGCGGCGTTCAGAGAAGCACGAAAGCTTTCTTTTCTTTCTTCTTGCTT
The DNA here is from genome assembly GCA_037355805.1 of Ixodes ricinus. Taxonomy (NCBI): domain Eukaryota; kingdom Metazoa; phylum Arthropoda; class Arachnida; order Ixodida; family Ixodidae; genus Ixodes; species Ixodes ricinus. The sequence continues at coordinate 66,458 of JAZHYW010037093.1, forward strand.
CCTATCTCTCTCGGCGGACATTGAGAAAGGTTTCGCTTTTTGTTGGGACCCTCATTGCTGCGCTTTGTGGGGAGGAAGGTCAGCCCTGAAAAAGAAGACTGGCCAAATGGCGTTCAATTCATGACTTCGTTTATAAATGGGCGCCGATGACGCGCCGGCCGCCGCATCGAAAGTAAGATTTTTTTTTGTTGAAGATTAGACAGCCAGAAGTTAGTGTGCCTTGAAATGGCGACTGGTATCTCCTCCGTTAACCGACGGCCACTGCACTGCGACTGCTATAGCGCACATAAGTACTGCGTCATCATTGCGGTGGGGCTCGTGTTCCTACGCACTGTCCTATGGTCTGCATGCATATCAGTTTTCAATTCTAGCACACACACGCACACACACACGCACGCACACACACACACATGCGCACACAAGAGCGCGCACGCGCACAGGCGGAGGTCTCTCGAATGAAACTCCCGAGTTTCTGTCTAAAAACCGAAACCCAGTTTTAGATTTTTCTAGTTTCGTAAACAATAAAATAAAAATAAAGACTCTACGCATGCATGTATATATAAGAAGAATCGGTTGAATCGCCAGGTTGCTACTGAGAAATCGCAAGAAGAACAACACGTAAATAAGAACGTTCGAGAGTTTATCGCCTGGCTGCGGGATGGGGAGGAAACTCTTTAAGCGCCACGAGGCGGCGCCACAGGCGGCTTCGTTTCCGGCCCACCTGTATCTACCCTCGAAACGAGGGAAATTGGCACAGGAGGGCCAATTTAGAGCGAAAACAGTGCCGTTGCTGCTGATGTGAAAAATAGATAACTGCAAACGTTTTGTTGAAGAAAAAAACATACTTTGTGGTTTACACACTTCCGATGACTTACCGATACTTGTTTCCTCGTGTTTAGATCAGCTTTTCTCAGTTCACTGTTCCGGATTTTTATATGCACTTTTAACTTATGGTAATCTCCACATTTTCCTTGTTTGTTGGACGGAAAAAGAGGAGGTTTGGGAAGGGGGGGGGGGGGGGATTCTTCTTTTCAGTTCTGTTTGCTCATAAACATTTGAGAACGTTGCGTTTCGAAACTCTGCCTTATGATTTCGTGGTCCATCAGCTTGGTGCACATAAAAAGCCATATTTATGATTTGGTTTTATTCATTTGACACTTAGGACCATAAAATAGTGATATCACTTGTTGTTTTACTATGCATGACTGAAAGTCAGGCGTAGTTTCTGTTGGTCTTAGCACAGACTCAAGTCATTTTTTTTTCGTTTTTGTGCACTTTTGAACGCTTATCGCGTACTTGCCAAAGTCTTCTGAAGAAGTCTACGCAATACGACAGGGCGAATATAATTGGAACATGCAGATCTAAAAAATAGAGAGGGAACTAGACAGGAAAATATTAGTTAAAGCACCCCAAATCACGAGTGTCGCTTGGGTTCGTGGAGTCAAACTTTCGCAATACGTGACATTGGGAAGTTGCCTGGTCATCCGTACCAACATGTTTTTGAGAAAGCGTTAAAGAAGCAAGAAAAAAATGCCATTGAAGTTAAGGACATCATACCAAAAGTACCGCGTCCTTCTTCCCCTCAAGAGCGCCACATCAGAAAAATACATGTTCCCCACTCTGAAACGTAGTGGCAGGCGCCCAGGAAAGTGGCAGCCAGTGACAGTGTTCAATGTATCTATAACGAATGGCTGAAGTATCCTCAATGCCGGTAGGAAGCTCCGGGATCGTAGATAACCAAACACATTATGTGCTGCCTGTACTTCTAACAGGAAACTCGCGCACCTTTCAAAATTCTTCAGGTGTGCACGCTTTGCATCATTCATTGGAATCGATTTGAAATGGTTCACTATTTCGGGCTCCGTTGAACTTATGCGAATGATTTATTTTTATTTTTTTTCCCCGAGAGTACATCCGGATGGAAGACAGAGGCAAAAGGCTGCAAAGGTTGACGATGTCTTGCCTCCTTCCAAAGTTCTTGGCGTAAATCGGCGGTCTCATACGTGAGTTTTAGAATATAGTTTTCTGCGACCACAGTATCAATATCGAATTTAACTCGTAACACCATTGTCGAAGTGTACTTCAATTTTTTGGCCCCAAGCACTACCCCTCCTCACGCCACCCCCCCCCCCCTTTCCCAGAAAAACCCACAAAAACAATGTTTTTTTTAATATATACCTTGGCAAGAAAGAAGGGGTAACATATATTCCAGCCCGTTTCGTATTGCAGCGTCTGGAGGGGTCGGTAGGTGGCTACTGCGATTACGCGCAAGAGCGGCCATTCATTCGACGGTCACGTCGCCTGGGCATGGGACCTGAACGAGAGATGCATTTCTCAAATCTCGCACGTGCTCTGCGGATAGACCAGGTGGCCATTGGTGGAAGCATAGTTTCCCTTCTTTTTGTTTTCTTCAGACAGTTTAGAGGAAAGTTTAGCCCTTGTCGTTATCTTAACCGTCTTTTTTAACGCACCGGTGAGTTTCCGTGCCCATTAGTAGGTGACGCATGGGATATTATTCTGGCGAAGTTGGAATCGAGGAACATCCGGGATATTTGTTCGCGTTTATTTCCTCCGTTCTCACTTTCTTAGCGACCGTGCGTCAGCGCAGCCCGCCGCTCGCCCTCTCGCGGACGAATGAAGAACCAGAGGAGCGGGGAAAACGGCGGAGACGGTGGCAGGGACTGTAGGCCTCTGAGCTGCTGTTACCGCATGGTTCTGGTCGGCGCGTTCGTGCATCGTGCGTTTTAACGGAAAACGCGAGGGCGTTAAATTATGAGCTGTCGTGTTCTGCTTCGAAACTTTAAAAAATAACATATTCATTTTCTTAACGCCCGTCAACATCTTTGTCACCTGTGATTTGCTTCTGCCCTGACCTCTGGGTATCTGTAGCGAAATAAATTAGTCTTGGCACACTGACCCGCGTGAGCGAGCAAGCGCACGGGAAATCCTGGAGAATCTGTCCCCGTCTCTTCCTCCATCTTAAGACTACCTCCCGCCACCTATAGGACGTTAGAGTCGCGAATAGAGGAGACTTTCGTTCAACCCGAGTGCCAATTTTGTCCGCCATCTTAATCTGTGGAATCCAATATTTCCAACATTAAGCAAAAAAAAAAAGGGTTCGCTGCTTAGGAACGTTTGGTTTAGCTGATCCGTGTGCATTCATCTCTCTTCTCTTGTCCTATGTTAGCATTTTCTCTCAATGAACTCACCACCAGCTCACCGTGTCAGCGACTGAAGCATTCGAACATCCAGACATAACATTATTCGTAACTGCTGTATGTTGTTGTTGTTTTTTCTACAAAATTAATTTAATTTATTTTGTAATAAAAAAAAGAATTAAAAAAAGCCGCAACGGTTTTTGAGTTTAGCTGGCTTGAACTACTAGAATGATGCAGGGAGCGCGTCCCCGACTGGCACGTATAGCGTCCAATCTCGCCTATACATCAAAAGTGGTACCGAAGCGGCAACAGATGATGTCAAAGAAGCCGGAGCGTCGTGCTGTCGGATGTCGCGATCCTGGCGATTGGTCGTAAAAATGCTGGCGAAAATCACGAGCGGATGCGAGCGTCGCTGTCGGCGCGGCGTCCCAACTCCTGGGTGCAGAAGCTTCTATGGACTGTCACACTGGGGAGCGACCTGCAGCAGAACGGGCGTCTGCCCCATCCACCACCGCTGTTGGGACGCCGCCAGGATCGCGACCGGCGACAGCCTAACACTTCTATGACGTCATCAGGCGGAAATCGAGGGACCAGTTTTTTGGTGACGCGGTAAACACACCCGTCGGAGACGCATTACCGGCATCGTGCTACTACCCAGACCAGATTTCGGAGTGAAGGAAAATTGACTTCAATCTCGATACGACAAATTTAAATAAATTGATACATCACCGTGTGAAATTTACATAGATGTGTCACGCAGTATTGTACGCGTTACTAAAAAAAGGAATAAATTAAAATTACAATGTCTCTGGCTAAAAAAGTATTTATTTAAATTACTTTGATTACTCGAGACGAAAAGCATTTGGCCGTTACCTAAAAAGTAACCGTTGCTTCTCGGATAACTTCAGATTTTTTTAAAAACGACAGGTTTTTCTGCCTGTTCGAAAACGGGTATTGTTATACTGTCCACTATTGAATTAGAATTACCAAATTATGAACTACTTATCTTCTTAATCCACCAATTTCGGCAAACCGGACTCCTGTCGAAGATTTGGTTCGAGGATTCCGTGGACTTGTACGTATACGAAGAAAGGGCACCTTTAGAAACGGGAAGAAAAAAGGAAAAGTAATGGTTCTGAGTAATTTTAATACTTCCAAAAGCAATCATATTAATGTTGCGATTACTTCTTAATACATGTAACCAAATGATTACAAAATCACTCCAAAAGGTATTCGATTACGAATAATCTGATTAAGTACCGTATAAGTATGGTGCCGCGGTTGCAGATAGTCAACGCGTTTTTGTCGCGCGTTTTCGCCTTCGGGAGATGGTTTCAATTCGGTCACTGAGTTTCAGTAGGCTCGTTCGATTTATTTGCACCAGCCTATGTCGGCGCAAAAAGGTGAGCAGTGGCGTATCTTTTGGTATATCATCATCATCATCATCATCATCATCCTTTATTAAACCTTGAAGGCCCTTACGGGCATTACACAAGGTGGGGGGTACTCGCTGAAAAAACATTATATAAAGGAACAAACAAAAAGTGGGTTACATGCTGGAGAACATTGTTATATAAAGGACCAAAAAACAGGAAAAAAAATAAACACTCCAAACATCTTTAAGGAAAGACAGCTGATTAAACAGAAGAATACACAAATAAAATAACAAATAATAAAATGTGCAGTTAAGCTGCAGCTCACACGTCATACAAAAGACGCGAAGTTCCTCTGCAGACATGATGAGAGAAAATGTCTGCGGACACACGCCTCAAGCATTGTTGGAAGCCTGCTTGCTTCATACATGCTTCTAACATGTTTGCAGAGAGTCTTTGTATGACTAATCTGACAGGACACAAGGAAGAAACATGCCTCAGCCAATGTATGACGACTGTAGTTTGAGTGATGTATTGACAGTGTGACCGTGGCTTTAGGCTGAGCTCTTAAATAGTGAGCTCGTGTATTCTTTAGTGTACTTCGAGGTTGGTCTTGCGTGGCTGGTGCCGTCCGATGACTTTCTAAAATCTTCAATCACGAGCTTCAATTTATTGCACTGAAATGGAGCCCATACTTTTCCGTGTGCTTCGTCGCAGCGCACAAAACTGCCGAATCACGCGCGATCGATTGATGATCGCGCAAAGTGTGCGAGAGCCCGGTCGAACGTGTTCCTCCGCAAAGGAGTGTGTCTCTCTCCGCACGCTTTGACTAACGCAATAAATTAACGTTCCTTTTTGAGGAGGGCGGCAACGCAGACATCGAAACGCGCACGTCTTGAGACAGGCAACGAACGCTGGCCTGGGAGGGAGGGAGGGGGGGGTACCTTTCTAATACCGTTAAGGCATATACTATAAACGCCACGTATAGCCTGCCCCTTTTCTCTGTGCGTCTGCGTCGTTCCTCGGTTCCTTCAGTTCGTGTGTCCGTGTGAGGCACCCAAGTTGGCGCGCAGTGCATCGTCAGGATGGGCGAACACAGACACAGGAGAAGACCGTTTCTTGTGTGGGAACGAGTGTGTCCATTACGGCTCTTCTTTCTCCTCAGGAGCATTAGGGACAGCGAGTTTCCCAGGGACAGGACACCCCGCTTTATTTTTCTTCTTTCCGTGGCAACGTTTGGGCCGCGCGGCCTGCGCTAACGCTCCGGTCGCCCGCACTTATAAATTGACAGTGGAGTCAAAGGTAGGGTGCATGACTAGCCAATCGGCAGTTGAGTTGGCAACCCGCGTACACGCGGGCAGCATGGTCACGTGACGCGAGACTGACTGTTCATTGGTTTAAAGCTAAACCTACGGTTTCCCCTCCACTGTCAGTTGAGCGGGGGGCGGTGTGTGGCGAGGGCCGTTTTGAGAACCGGGTTAGTGCGGGACTGGCGAGCGAGAAGTCGTGTCTAAACGTGGAATTTTACGACTACAGAAGTCGTCGCCGATTGGGCTTCTGAATTGGAGGAGTCTGTTTTTCAGATGGGGACTACTCGCTCGCTTCTTTTGGGTGCGCTTTATGCGGGGAGACCTGCATTTGTCTGGCGAGAGGTTCTGTGTGGTTCGCGTGGTTGATGAGTCTGCGAGTTTATGTCCCTGCTCTGTTTTCTTTGTTCTTACAGTTTTTCTTCTCTTAGTGCCATGTAGGCTTTTGGGTCTGTTTGTCAACTGTGCAGGGTTGGTAGCACATATACTAGAATAATTGTTTTGTTAAATTTAGCTTTGATCAAATAGAATGAAATATAAGCCCCAGTGATTTGCTTCCTGTGCGTACGTGTTAATACTTCTTTAACTTATTCGCGTTTATTATGTGTGTGTGCGCCCGCACGTGTTCGCGTGTCTGCATGTGTGTATGTTGTATGTGTATGTTCTGCGTACGTGTGTGCTGTGCGCTTGCTGTGTGTGTGCGTGTGTTGTTTGTGTGTCTATGTGCGCGTGATTGCATGCATGTATGTGTGTCGGTGCGTTCGCGCACGCGTGCATTTTTTTTTTTTATTTTTTTAGGACTTAAAGTTAGCGTGGAAGCTGAGATACATTTGATTCGATCTGATTTACTTTTTATTTCTATATTGACGGCTCACTCTTGATTTTGTTTTTCTTTTGCAGATTTCTTTAGATCCTAGTTTATTTGAATGATTCCAGTTGCGCGAATGTGACGACCTTAAATGACGAAAGTGGGCGCGCATCCACGGCATTTTTTGTGAGATTTCTTAGTGTTTTGTATTCCACACTAACAGCACAACCCACGCATTTATCGGGCGGATTCATAACTTAGAACATCCCAGCCGATACCCTTGTTTTTTATTAATTTTTTAATGTCTTTCCGGCTTGACGTGGAACGATGCTTGTAACGTTTATGGTAGGTAGCAGCGCGAGCGCCGCAGGCGTGCTACCTTTCATATAATAATAATAGGAATCTTTATTTTTCAGGTGTCCCTAAACGGCCAGACGGCCTACTCTTAGGTGCGCCAACTCGTAGAAATGGCAACTCTTAAACAATAATCCTACTCATATTAAAAATAAATATGCCTATGCACTGACGCGCTATGGAGCGACCAAATATTTCGTCCAACTGACAGCGGTACGTAGAAAAGGGCGTGGTGATATCAATTTGAGGTGGCACAACTCTGTTGTATAATGTCAGTAAACGAGAAAAAAGGTGACACATTGCATGGAGAACAAATATCAAAACAGGTGACCTGTCTCGTAGCGCGGGAAGGAATATGAAAATAGGGTTTACTAATAAGCCATGAAGAGTCAATGGCACCATTAATGATCTTATGCTGGAATACCAAGTCACGGACAGTTCTTCTGTGGGTTAAAAGCTTCATCGAAAATCTAGCTAGTAAGCAGTCATAGTCATAATACACGCGTCGTCAATCCATCTATCCTAAACAATTCGAACAAATCTCTTTTTACACACGATCTATGATCAACGCCTGAGTTACGGATATTGAATTCCAAATCACAGAAGCAAATTCAAGCCTTGAAACCACTAAGGAATTAAGAAGATGTATCAAACCAATGAGGGTCAAACACAATATTCATTCAGTCATTTCATTCATTCATTTGTTTATTTTTCGTGCTCATGAACGGCGAGTAGCATAAATAATGATGCACAGAGCCAAAAGGAGCTCACACAAGAAATATACGAGCACATGCAACAGCTAATATATATTAAGGGGGAACAGGAAACAAGTAACAGTTAAATATCAGCCATCGAACACTTGAGTTGAAAATGTAGATGATGTAGAATATCACTTTTGTGTTTTGAAAGGATTAAGGAATTACTTATTTTGTTTACATCACTGTGCTATATTAGACACATCATGCTGTATCAAATCAGAATATAAAGGGGAATGAACGCTCTTGAACAACTTGATGTCGTCAGCAACATAAAAGCAGTTCAGCGGTGTTTTACACATGACGCTATATCATTTATAAAAATCGAAAACAATAGAGGACCCGGAATATTATCTCTTGTGTACGCCTCATATTGAGGAAACCTCTTTAGTATAACTGTCAGCGACCGAACACTATTTGATCGAAAAGACAGATAACTCTTAAACCAGTCACACAATTCTGGACAGCCACCATAAGATGTAATTTGCACAAAAGCAACACGTGACTCACTTTGTCGAAGGCTTTTGACAAATCAAAATATATTGAATCTACTAGTTCTCTATTTAAAACAGACGGCACACAGTGATTGAAAAGGTTCACAAATTTGTTTCAACAGACCTACCTTTAAAAAAAAACCGTGCTGCGAGAACGTAAATTTTTGACAGAAATAAAAGTTATCCTGCTACGCGCAACACTCTCAAAAACCTTGAAAAAATCACAAAGCAGGAAAATTGAATGGTAGTTCGCAACCATAGAGGCGTCACCGCTTTTTAAGATGGGACAACAACTGCTTTTTTCAGAGCGAAGGGAAAACGCCTGAACTGGGGGATATATTAAAAATGTGTTTCAAAAAAGGAATGAACAGCTCACCGCAACTTTTGATAACAAAGCCTGGTACACCATCTACGCCAGAAGAAAACTTGGGTTTTAACTTTCTTATCGCCTCCACATTATCAAAAAAGTCCACTCTTATAACACATAAAAATATCGTGACAAATCAGCTTCTTGTTCCTCGGTTGAACAGATTTCCGATTGTCAGAGAAACATTTGCTGAAATAATCCGAGAAAACATCTGCAACTTCTTGAAGTGATGAAACATAACCCGGGGCGTTATCTGAACAGGCACGTAAGCAGATAATAGGACTAACGTCACGTGTATATGTTGCTTCGTGAACTTCCAGAAAAGAATCTTTCGGGCGGCGAAACAGGCTATTTTCTACGCTGTCAAGATGCTTGCGTTTATCGCGCTTGAACAGTTTCTTCGCCAAGGCCCGATATAAACTGCATTTGGCTAACAAAAGTGAAGAGCCGCATTTTTTCATGAAGAAGGTGGAAATGTTCTTTCTTGACCAAATAAAATTTTAAATCCATAGAAAACCATTCAGGATATTTGGATGTCTTTGTTGAACGTTTCTGGCAGAAAAGTGTCGATGGCATCTTTTACAGTTGTCGTTAGAGTCTCGGTAGCACGATCGTTACATCTAGACATGATTACGATTTACATTTATAGACCATGTCGTATAGCATTCATTATATTTATACAAGCCCAGGTAATCTCTTTAAAAAAATTTAAAAAAACTGTAAGTTTTGACGATATCCGCAACTTCCACGTAAGAGATAACTGGACTTTTAAAGGTGAATAAAACTTATCAACATGTACGAAAAGATCGTAAGCCAGACTTAAGCTTAGAATGGGGACATTAGAAAGAATGAGATCTAAGAAATTACCTATGCGATTCAAGCTATTGAATTTAGTTGTTCTAGACCACTCAAATAAATAAAAGACAACAAAGAAAAAGGCCTTTCTGGATGTTAACGTATTGTTATTGTTTTAAAGCTTGCAATGACCACTCAACACCCGGAACATTAAAATCTACGTATATCTGAACGCGACAACTGTCAAAATCGATCTGCTTACCGAGAGATTCAAAATGTTCAATAAATAGGGTTTCATCAGACAAAGGGGGAAATAGTACGTCCCTCTCAGGTAATTAAACCCGTCACTTGCCTTAATCTAGACCCCAAACACATTCTGAATAAGTTTAGAGATCGAACCGCCTATGCGATGTAACGGAAACTTTAGTTGGAAGTTAACACGCCCCCTCCCATCTTTTGACCCGTACACGAGTAGTCTCTAGTCCCTTCGATAGACCTGTATAGCTGGGAATTAGAGACTGATATACCATCGCAAAGCCAGGTTTCGGAAATACATATTATATCATAAATGGAATTAGTTGAATTGCACAAAAACTCGCCAGACGTCGTACATTTTCGTAGAGAACGCTACGTTTGTGCGTCCTGAACGGTTTCTTCTGTCATGAGTGTAGCACACGAGATTTGTCCAGTCGACCAAAGAACTGATGGAATATGCTACCTTCAGGACACACCTCGAGTTTTTTAATTGCGTCGAATACTGACTCGTCACTCGAGTTGTGGAACGAAAAGTATGTGCCAAATCTTGTAAACATTTTTGAACACGGGACCTGCCTTCCATCTACAAAAGGCTCGATTAAGTGCAAAAGCATCGTCCACACGCGTATCCGGATCTAGCCTCGATACAAAATGTGCCAAACGGCGAATCTTCCGAGGGAAAGCGGTCACCTTACTTGGTTTAGCCGTTCCAGCTGACGGAATTGGTTCGCCGTCGGGGCTCCATCATGGTGTAGCCGATGTCCACAGCCTCCTCCCCACCCGCAGCTATTGCACCATTCGAAAACGTCGATTCCAACTCCGCCCCAGCCAGATTCGTACCTAGTACTGCGTTGGGAAGCGAATTAGCAGATCGATATCCCAACACGGACGCTGTCGCAGCAGGCGGCAGTGCTGCGACGGACGCGTACATGGTTGATGAAGAAGACGGAAGCGGCATTCGTTTATGGACACTTTTACGGAGATGAAGCACCTCGATGCGAAGGCTGTTGTTGTCCGCCCCTAAGGCACTTGAGCTCTGCAGTCACTATATCAAGTTTGCTTGACAGGCTTTCGATGAGTTCCGGGTCTTATCTATGGTCTCTTCTCAATGTAATAGAATTTTCTAACGGTTATAGTTATTTGTGATATTCACTTTGAATTACTGTATATATTTGTTTCCGTTTAAGTTTCATTCCGCTTAATACTTTATCTCGTTTTTATGTGTGTGTCACGTGTCGTATGTTGAGGGTACTAATAATGGCTTCAAAGTGAAGTTGTAATTTTCACTTAAAAATTACGAGCTCGTGGGACAACTACTCCGATTTGGTTAGGACTGCACACCATCTGTGCGATGTTGACAAGACTAGAGTAGCTTCCAGATAGAGACACTTTGCGCACGCGCCAGATTACAGCCACCATTGCTGACCTCTCTTGTCTTACCTAGATGCCGAGCCACCGAAGCGGGCGTTGACGGAGCCTCCACAAATGCCAATGCTGGGGAGAAGGACACGGTAGCACCTAAAGTGGCAATAACGTGCCCTGCTGCGGTAATTATGAAGCGAAGTCAACGCAATACGAGGGGAGGGGGAATTGAAGGCCGGTTATGGCGGCGCCATGCGCACAGCTGCTGCAAGGTGTCTATTACACTTTCGCACTGGAGCGCGAGCACGATATGATGTTGCTCTGCACGATGCCGATAGCGGATCAGACGCGAGACGTGATCCCCCCGCTGCAGCGTGGAGTTGGAACAATCTGGAAACTACGCTAGTCTCGATAACGTTGCGGGGAAAAAGTGACTCCCAAGTACGGGAGCGAATGCCCCTCGGGCATCAGGTGCGCATAACTGCAGCCGTCGTAGAATTTCGTGCACATGTATTCAGTTTTCTGAACAAGTTAACACCCAGTATTTTAAATTTCGATGTTAAGCCGCAATTACTCGGCTAAGACAACATACAAAAGACTGTCTGCAGACATGTCCGAAGAATACATAGGTATGCAGCGAGCGTGCTTCGAATATGCGTGAGGGGTGCCCGCATAGAATGCTGTCGTCACGTCCGCAGGGAACACCAGTGTCATTCGTGGGATGTATATGAGCAAGGCGACGGCGGCTTTTTAGCCTGCAAACAACGGGCTCCAGTCGAAACTCGCACAAAAATCGAATTCCGTCAGAACGTGGCTCGCATCGTGTCGTATATATATATAAACGTTATCACCGCTTTTCCCCACACGAACACGACGGCAGGGGGCGTGTCGCGCGCACAGCTTCCAGGCAAACTGTTCCGCCCCAAGGCAGATACACCTCACTTAGCGTCGTTCCTCTCATCATCGTCCTCTTCCCGCGCGAGAGTTCCCGGGACGATCCCGGTCCACCTTGTCCGTGGGATTCTTCCGAACAAAACTCGGCTCGGCACTGTCATCGCCGCCGGCACGGCGGCTATTTGGACCACTCATCCACCCGCGCATCGGAACCGGCGGCCGCCCACCTTCTCCGCGCGTCGCAACGGTCAGCAGCGTGGGAACCGGCAAAGAGCCGGGAAGACGGCAGGAAGGGAATTCCTCCGACAAATTCCCTCCCTGACACTTATACCTCGACCCTCGCTATACGTGACGCCAACTCCGAGTATGGAAACATGGGGCTGCTGCATGCTGCAGCTGACTCTGCAGTGTACGACACAATAACTGCTGACGTCACTCTGCTGTGTAGTGTCACTATAAGTGGAGAGTGTCGCTACTCTAAGCAGAGGGTCGCTACTCTGACGAGACGGTTTCGAATGATATGAGCGTCAGCGCGAGATCTGGCTTCGGGACACCAACTAATGTTTTCTGACGTCACATTAAAAGACGTTACGCTGGCTATGAGAACGTAGCATACGCAGATGTAGACTCTCGAGCATGCGGCCACAGGACCCGTAGGCAGACGGCCTTGCTTATGAACATTAAGTCGGTGTTCACAACTTGCAGCGATGGTGGTACCGCGGTATGAGAATATCTCCCTGACTCCCGAATGATCGGCTTCAAAATAAAGGTGCTTGTGTGCACCATCCTGACGCGGAAGTATGACGTTAAGGTCGTTCACACTCTTGTGACCGAGTACGACTCAGAGAACCATACGGTTTTAAGCTTCTGCGATCTCTTAGGACCGGATGCGCTACGAGCGGAGCTGGTCCTAAGAGATCGCAAGAGGCTTAAAAACCGGTCTGGTCTCTCTCGGTCGTACTCGGTCGCAAGAGTGTGAACGGGCCTTAAGGCTCTCATATCGATCGTATGTCGCAATATCAGAATTACTTCGCGCCATAGGCCGAACTTCGTTCTGCTGCACTACGACGATCATCCAGATGACAGCCATTTTGATTGGAACTATAGAGCGGCCCCTATAAGCCGTGAAAGTTGCGAATATACGTCCCGATTTCGAATTGGAATAATACGCTTTCTACGTCTAAGCTTTAATTTCAAAGCATAATATTTTACGAACTGGAGCATGAAAAGTAAATCATTCATGCTTAACTGGCGGGACATAGGATGTTCCTTGTGCCGCGGTTCACGCTTGCGTTCTCCCATATGGCGGGATCGACTCCCGTTAAAAATCCTGCGTGAAACTTTGGGTTTATTTTTTATTTCGTAAATTCAACGCGTGTGACAGTACGCGTATTTCGATACCAAACGGGGCTGCATGTAAACTAAATAAATTAAAAGCACTACACCGTAAACATGAAAACAAAACAAAAAAAAAAAAAAGAAAACACGAACAAAAAACGGTTAGCGAAGTGAGCAAAAAGCGACAAAGATCTGCCCTAACGCTGAATCTTCAACACAGTTCCTTTTCTTTCTATTTCTCGCCGAGTACATTTCGGCTTCACTAGCGTTTTTTCTCACGACCGACGAACGCGCGGCCCCAAGAAGACCGGTGATTTGCCAGGCGTCTCGCCGCCAGCTTCCCGAGGGACGGAAAGGCTTTCAAGCGAGACAAGGTGCGTTTGATAGCCCAGTGTGACCGAAAGTCGACGACGCCGACGACGCCGTAAGAGGCAGTCCCTCGGTGTAACGCGATTACCGAAGGTCGGAACGGAACGGACCGTGCCACTCACAGTTCCTCCGTTCTGCCCCCTCGAGCCAATACTACCTAGGAGAAAAGGCCTGCTCATGACGTCATCGCATTGTGACGCCCCGGCGGTGGTGGTGACGTAGGTGTGGCAGCGGCGCGGAGACCCACTGGTGATGACGTCACGGGGGAGAAAGGCACGGCCCTGATCCTCCTGGTGGTATTGCCCGAGCACGCCGAGGGACGAGCGTCACGGGATCCTTCGTCGCCCACATCGTGGGAGTACGAGATCGTTCTCCTCCCCGAAACGTCCACTGCTATTAGGGTCTCGATCGCCGCGACAGAGCCTCTCCATACACGACGACGACGTCCGTCTGTTCGTGGCTGGAGGGGACCCACCATGGGAAAAAAACGGGCGGTACCTAGACTACGCACGCGAGGCAGCAGCGCCTCTCGTAGAGGCATACAAATGGCAAATAAAATAAATAAAAATAAGAAAAGAGCTGGCTTCTCGTTTAGCCGGCAGTTCGGGCTCCTAATGAAAGGGTATACGCGTCGGCATTAGAGTGTCCGGTAGCGCGCGGATTTGCTACTATAACTTTTTGGCGGAAATCGGTGTCTCCTCCACTTTATTTGACGTTTTGAAAATATAGTATATGTATATATTATTTTAGAGTGCTTTCTTTATTTATAATAAAAGGAGTAGCGTACGTTGCGATTTTTATTTTATTTTGTGGCGCGGGTCATGTATCTTATTCACGGGAGCAAAATATTTGTCACGGCAAGAAGGTCTATTGAGTGACTGACAGCTTGGGACACTGGAAATTTCGTAGTTTTTTTATGCTCTAGTTAAAATTACGTTTCCCCAAGTAACTTGAAAAGTCACGCCCTGAAAAACCCAGAAATAACAGTTTTTGTTTTTTTTTTTAGTAGAGGCTGTTAGGAGAGGTACCTGGATCGAGTCCCGAACCAGGAGGATTCTTTCAGCGGTCAGTAGTCGCCTTGAGTGGGCGCAAGTAACGCTCCACTTCGAGTGTAAGCCAATTTATTCTTACGTAAATCTTCTCCACCTGAGAATCTTTCCCTAGAAATCATTATATCAAATCATTGACGTTTGATCTCATCCTTGCGGTGGTTGCGATCAAGGCTGGTGGCAACTGTTAACATTCGTTTGCTCTGCTGACTGCCAGCTCCTGGTTAGCTCAATTGGTAGAGCGCTTTGCCAGTCTCGGGAAGGCCCCGGGATCAAATCCGAGACCTCTGGAATTTTCTTAGCGGCCACTATAGTAGCTTAGTTGGCTTGATTTTCGCTCTAATTCAGGTAGAGGTCAGTTTAGTCCTACGATAAATGTAGTGATTTCAAGAGGTTTCAAATTTGTCTGAGGTGTTTTTTTTCGCAGAAATCCCATATAGATATGTTTTCCTGGGGCAGCAGCTTCAAAGAGGATAAATACATTCTGGGATTGAAGTCATGATCGTCGTAGCCATCATTGCATGGCTTTCTTGCGAACAGAAAGCCACCCAAAACAACAAACGTAGTAATTTCATGTCTTGTTCCGACGAACTTCATCTTGGTTGTGTGCTTAACGTTTTGCTCTTTGTAATTTTTTGATCCTTTGTAATTTTTTCTCGCCGTTTTGTATCGGCTGAGAGCCGCCGTGTGACTGTGGAGCTGGAGTGCATAAAGACCCTCGATGTAAAAAACCAACTACACATCGTTTTTTTTTTTGTTTTTTTTTTGCAGCACGTGGAGTGAAAACTCCTGATTATGGAGGCTAGCATAAAGTGTTTTTAAGTTTCAATTTTATTAACTCCATATTATGTAGTGGGGCACAAAAAGATAGCACACAGGGTTTAGGAGCTTGAGATGTAATTTCTGCTCTAAACTTTACAAGCTAAGAACAAACTATATATTTTTTCCTCTTCAAAAATGCTTGTTTTGCGCGCTCTGTCCGGTCCAAAAAATACCGGACGCGCCAGTGCTGAATGCTGCTGAGGGATTGGTTCCGAGCCTGCTTCACCGGTTGGCATCAACTCGGTAGCAAATAAACCGTCGGCGTGTGGTCGAGCTCCCGTTCGTCACACATTAGTGCGGTTATAAAAATTTCCGAACGATGTCCGTATTATAGAACGTGTAATTTGTAACGTGTAACGTGTAATTGCCACTCCAAGCAAGTGGTTGTGATGAACATTGGCGGCACATGGGGCAAAAGGCCACCTGACAGCTCACGTGTTGATAAGGTGAACGCTTCTCGATTTTCTCTGAGGTTTTCGGTAGCAGTTAGCACGTGGGGCAAAAAAACAACAAAAAAACACGTATACATGTCTTATACACTATAAACATCATTGATTGCGTTTAAGCAGTATTTAGCAAAACGAAATAAAATGTTTCATGATCTCTATAATTTCCCCACTCCTTCCGGTTAAATTAGTTGTGGAAGCACGATTTGGTGAATCACGTTGGAAGGTTGGTAGCAGTGCTGCACTGTGCTACACCATTGTCCGAACCCGGCCCGGACCCGGAAAGAATTCGTGTTACCCGGCCCAGCCCCGCCCCGAACCCGAGAACAACCCGTGCTATCCGGACTGGGACCGGCCAATGGGCCGGGCTGGGCCCAGATTTTCGGGTTGGCCCGGCCCCGTGTAGGACTGTATACCCTGTACATCTGACATATATGTCACTTCATTTCAAGGCAAATTTATTACTGTGAATCTGGGTGTTGCAGTATGCATTTAATCCAATTTAACATGGCATATCAGCTGCCGCTCTCTGAGCGGCCTATATAAAAAAATTTGAAATCGCGTAACTGAAAAAAGAAAATCAGAAAAAACCCGATTAATTCAGTTTTTTTAGAAAAAGAAGACCTCAATCAAAGTTTCCTTGGAAAAACGTACTGGACTTTCGAAAACTTCACGGTAAATGTTGACTACTTTCTTAAAAAAAAGTAAAAGGGATAATAATTGAACGTTGTTTTTTAGGGAACTTTCACTCTCCCCACCTTCACGTGAAACCAGCAGAAAATAGAAATCATCTGTCGGCGTTTTCAAGTGTTGTGCGATCGTAAGACACGACGCTAAACGCTTAAGCGATACGCCCCTGCCCCTAATAGTTAAACGCTTCAGGGTAGCATTTGCGTAATGCAGGTGCCGTCACAGTGGCGCTGGCACCGTTCCGGGAACGTACCACTATGGCCATAACTAAGTTATTTTAAGGCTAAATAAAAAATATTTTATTCCGGTACGTTTTCGGTTTGGTTCCGCGGCATGGTGATGATTGGGGGTGGTAAAACGGTAAGGGTGAAGCCATGCTAAAACGTTTTAAATTGAATACAGGTAATAATCACTATGATCACTGGTAGAATAAAACAGCAGGAAGATGTCTTTTTTTTTTTCGCATCGAGCGCAAGTTTTTACGATTCAATAACACTTCGGTGGCTCGTAAGCTTTGAGCTTGTCCGACTGAAGCCGACAAACTTGTGTGGAGGCTCGGCGTTCACAAGGAGAGACCCTGCGCCAGGCACGTATCCAGGGGGGGGGGCAGGGCCCGGCTCCCCCCCCCCGAAATCTTCCATTTTGCTGGTGCCTCCTCTCCCCTCCCCTCATACAGCCTTTTGTCATGGACGGCCCCCCCCCCCCGCCGAAACAAAATCCTGGCTACGTGCCTGCCCTGCGCACCTTGCCCAGTGATGTGACCGGCCTTGACCATGATGCTGCAGAGCGCCTGCCGACGGCAGGCAACCAAAGTGCATTCCGCGTCATCACGACTGTCGTTTTAATAACAGGAAAAAGTTGGCGCTTAAAATTTTTCGAGCATGCGCACTGAGGGCACGGCGCTTGATCACCACCTCCTAATACCCGCGGACAGATTCTCTGTGGCATTTCAGAAGGAAAAAAAGAGTGTAGATTGCTCGTGCACAGCTTTAATCGACATTTAATAGTGCTCAGAGTGCCTGTGCGCGCATTATACATATCATACATATATAGATGTACCAGATCGATGCATATCATATATGTATATATATATATACCAGTGTCCGAAATCCTAGCTGCCAGCGATAAAAATGGGAAATAATCTCAAACGCAGGCTCTTGTGAAGAGAGGGACTGCGCATGAAACAAGATTTTTGCTTTTTGCGGCACTCTTGACATCGCTGTTGTTCTTGGAGCTTCGGGACTATGCATTTCTGACGTTCTTGCACTACAATATGTGCGAAGGTTTCTAAAAAACGAAGTCTCGCATATTGCGCAGTTCTCTTACCATGTCATGGCGTAAGCGTAAACAAACATGGCGGCGCCCATGGAACAGAGCAGACACTGGTCAATAGGGAGTTGTTCACTGGCAGCCATAGATGAACGCGCGGCTGCTGAGCGCGTGATGTCTTCGAGCTTCCACAAACATTTTGCAACGTGCACTCCACACCACAAAAATGTCGAACTAGGCAACCTATAGATAAGAGTTCGTTCCGAGCACGGGCTGGATCAACGCGATGCAGAGTCGCCCGTGACTATGGCGGCAGCCATCATGTTTCAAAGTAGCGCAATGCTCGTCGATGCACGAGGCACGCAACGTGCAGCCTTGGGAAGATCATGGCGGCACAGCGCAGCACTGAGCTACCTGTAACTGAGCTAGATTTCAGACGCCATGAATTTCCCAGAAGTGGCGCGCGGCACGTGCCTCGGCATTTCTACAACAATAATGGTGCCACTTTTCCCATGATAGAGGGGCTTTATGGGCGGCAAGGCCGTAGCGCAGCATCTTCAGCGTCACCCAAAGAAGGCCAATAACATGGCAGATATTAGACACGAGTGCTGCGCCAGCGATCGACAGGAACTCGTATTAGCACTGACTGAACAGAAGTCCCAGCCAAACGTTGATGCAACACTCGTGTTCATTCAGGGCCTTGGCCTTCTTTAGATGACGCCGGAAGTGCAGATGCTAAGGCCTTCCTGTCCATGAAGTGTTAGATCGAACATAAAGAATCACAAGGAACAAGTCGTGGTTTCGTCCTCGTTTTCTTGCTTTTTTATTGCCACCTACGCAACAAATACAAATTTATTTACAAGGGTACCTAAAAGCACTATACTGTCCCCCGGCGACGCTCTAGAACCAAAATTCCTGCTCGAAAATAACACTTTTTTCGTCGTTACGAGGGCAACTACGTTTTGAGATCTTCGCTGGCACATTGACGAATCTTTTCGAGCAGAAATAGTGTCCTCTGGATAAAATTGTCCTAAAGTGAAAGGGCTACCATCGTGTCCTGATGATGGGCAATCCAGGCACTCCGCGGCTCAACCCGTTTTGGTATTTTCCGTCGTTCAGGCGAATATAGTATTCGTACTTTTCGCACTATTCTTATTGCTGTTCTGGAAGTTGTTGTGTTTATTTTTGTTGATCCGTATAATATACTTGTGCAGTGTGTTGACTTAGATGTTGACAAGGCCAGGCTCTTTGTGCGTATATTCGATGAGAGTGAGCTTAACGAGTGTTCTTGACCGTCTGAAAAAACTGTGTTGGGAAAGTACCGATGACTTTCAGTGAGATAAAAGGAAGTGAGTTACATTCTAAAGCTATGAAGATGCAGAGAAAAATAAATATTGACGTGAGTGATGTGAAAAGCAGTGGCATGGCAAGACATTTTGTGTGGGTTCGAAAGCGGCGCGGTTCCTCAGTAATGCATTCACGCGGTCTTTGGTATGATAACCTCATTGTTTATAAACTTCGGATGTGCAGGAGCTTGTTCTGCAGAGAGCGAAGCATACGCGTTTGCGCTTTTTCTCAGACAGGGCCACCGCTTTAGCGGGGCGTCAGAAACATGAATTTTGTACGTAGAGCTGATTGTATGTGTGCTGTTCTGCCCACGTCCCCTGGCAGAAAGAGTACGTATTACCAGAAACGACATTATCTAA
Source organism: Ixodes ricinus (assembly GCA_037355805.1). Classification (NCBI taxonomy): domain Eukaryota; kingdom Metazoa; phylum Arthropoda; class Arachnida; order Ixodida; family Ixodidae; genus Ixodes; species Ixodes ricinus. The sequence goes on from JAZHYW010037093.1 coordinate 86,069, forward strand.
GTCTATAGATTACACCGCGGAGTAGCCTGAAATGCTCACCAAAAATACACACCGTAAGAACATAGTTGCCAGAAATGCTATACAACACCACGCGCGTTATTCGTCAACAGCTCATCTTCAACTCGTCTTCGCTGCTCCTATATTCCAGAAACCGCGCGTCACAAAGGCTCACGTGTGTCGCGAAGCCAGCCGCATGTCCTTCTTCCATCTTCTCAGCAATGTCATCCACAATTAAAAACAACAAAGACTGCTACAAAAAAGTCGTTATCACAATCACACAACACCCATACCCTCGAACACGTCCATCACTGTCTATGTACACACACCACCATCATCATCCACAGTTGTCGAAGATGAGATGGCCAGAGGTGGGAGTGCAGAGGGGAAAAAAACACTCTTTTTCATTCGTTCGTGTTTTCTACAAATGGAGCAGTTCTGGAGTCCAGTTTGAAGTAAGTTCCTAGCAGGACTCCCTGGTCGCCAAGTACGAGGACGTCGGCGGTGACGACGAAGACGTGCTCGTGGGAGGCGACGTCGTGGAAGGATGTGGCGGTGGTCCAGAGGACACGGGGATGGGAGAAGACAGTCCGTTCGGGGCGTTGGGCGTCGGCTGTGGCCCAGAACCCGGATGCGTGGTTCCTGGTAGACCGGGAGGTGCTCCTGGTGGTACCCCTGGTACCCCTGGTACTCCTGGTACTCCAGGGTACAGCCGGTAGGCCATGGGCTTCTGGAGCGCCGCTTGTCGGTAGTAGAGGTCTAGCGCCGCCATGGTGCTCAGGGAGGATTGCGGCGAGAGGCCCGTGTAGCTGGACAGCCAGTATGGCGCCGTCTGGAGCATCCTCTGCACGGCGGCGTAGTTGCCGGCTTCGGCGAGGAGTTCTAGGCCCACGGCTGTCTGGCGCTTCCATTTTGTCCTGCGAAGAGAAGAGGTGCGTTGAGCGATGAGTCGTTGGCACGAGCGAGAGCATACACGCCGAGTTGATAAATGCAATCGGTTTTGTTCAGCTGCGTTCAGGGCACTACACGTACGTAAAGAACCCATTTTCAGAAGTGCGAAACACCAGCGCATGCTCTGTTCTCCCAAAGCCAGCGTCACGGCTTTGGCGCGACATCAGAAACATTGCAGTGTTTGTGCGTTGAGCGCGTTTTACATATATACGCCCACTCAGTTTAACGAGTATCTCGAAGGCAACAATCTACCTGCGTTTGTTTGTGACAAACCAATTACAACACAGTAAAAAAAAACTTAGTATAACTTGATGTTTTTTCATGGGTTTTGTGGAATCATTGCTGTTACCTTGCCTAAAAGCGTTTTACTTAAACGGATATGTAGTAATAGCGCTATTATAGTAATTTTAGCATATTCGTATATTTGTTTAATAATAATAAGAGTAGTCCGCCGTTATCGTGGCAGAGATGCATTCTACAAACTAAATATAGAGAAACAAGACCTGAGAAATGTCTGACCAGGGATGTAGACATGGCGACTGATGCCATTTTCGTTTCGATTTACTTTATGCAAGCAGTCTGGAAGTCATAAAAAAGCCTCATTCATTGAAACTTACTTTTTTTCTACAAAACGTATAAATGAACCCCAAGCCACACCAACACAGCAACGCCAACAGGAAGGGCCCCCAAATTTCAATAACAAACCGCGGCCTCCTTTCCTCTTATTACGCGCCTCAGCGGCATTGTGCTCTAGCCGGTCCCACGTCGTCCTTCCTTATATACCTAGCGAGTGACCACTTGATAACAACCAGAAGAGAGAGAAAAAGAAAAGAAAGAAATAAGCGAAGAGAGAAGAAAGATTGCAGATTCTCAAAACGACCGTTTTGTTGAGAGATCCACGGAAGTGCATCCCTCCCTCCTTCCCGGTCCCTCGCCTCGTCTTTTCTTATTTAGCTGCCTTATCCATTGCCAGCCTCTCCAAGAATCCAAAGAAGAGATTCCCATCATCGCAAATCGCTGGAGCCTCACTCTTCGCGTGCGCGTGAGTCGGTGGCGGCCACGGGCCGACGTTTAGGCTCTGAGCGCGATCTCCCGAGCTCCTCTGACAGCCCGCTCGGCGATAGCGGACGTGGCTCGCACGGCACGGCAGCATCAGCGAGCGCGCTGAAGGAAACACACACACACACAGAACGGGAGCTGCAGTGGAGGCAGGGGGACCCCCAGAGGCTAGCGGGCTCCCACGCTGGGCACGCAGCATACTTCCTGCCTCTCCAAAACGCGCTTAGCGAAACACAATTAAAAGCCGCGCACGGAAACCTGGAAATGAGATGAGAAGCAGCGTGCGCGCACACTCTTCTCTAAAAAAAAACCCGTTTTTTTTGTCGTTTTGTTTTTTAATAAGTGTGTATACAGTGGGAGCCTGTGCGCCGAATTGCGTGCGTGGCGTGCCTGTCGCTTTAGTGCCCCGGCGGACATGAGCTAGACTTAACTTGGGGCCACTCCGGCTCCATGAGGGCCGCCGCGATGACATGTGGAAGGGTCTTGCTAAAGTGGTGCGTGCATGAACCGCTTTTGTTTTTTTGTTTTTCATTATGCGAAAGTAGAGGAGAAATCAGTCAGGTCGAACGCGCGCAGTTCATCTCCCTGCGGTCCCTTTCTTGGTGGGACACGTGCCTCCTTTTTATGAACACGTCAAAAAAAGAGCACGAAAACGTGCGCATAGAATCGAGGGCTTCGATAACGTGCATTCACGTGCGGATTACGTGAGAAGTAAGTCGTGATATTGCGGTGCTAATGAATCGCTGGATGTCGCCCTTGAAACGAGATCTGCTTGGCTTCGTAGAACGGCTGATGTGGTAAAAAAATGTACCATAAAAAAAGGCTTGTTTGAACATTATTAACTATGCCCGTGGACAATTTCAGTAGACATTTTCGACGAGAGGGGGTTGTGTGCGGGCTCAGCTTTAATCGACATTCATGCACGCGCCATTATACCTTTGACTGCGGAACCTCAGAAAATTGTCCACGAGTGTAGAAGGCGAGGTCTCCCCATTACGTCATTGTTAGTAGGTTCCCGACCAGTCCTAAGTGGCAAGAACGGTGAAGCTTGACGAGGGTACGAGGCAGCGCGGCAGACGCCGGTGTCTTGGCGTCGCCATGCATCAGTGACGCTTTCGTTGCGAGACGCCACATAGCGGGTCGTGAACCAACATGCTCGCGGCAAAAGGCGCCAGTCTCGTGTTCTAGGTGGTATGTGCCTAAATGGCTTCGGCTTTAACGCGTGTATACGTTCTTACATAGTGCGTGCGTTCGAGCTATGAGCGGTCTGTGAGCTTGCTCGAAACTTATCACGCCGGGAATAGCCCCAAAAGGTAAGTCGTGACATGTACAGTACCTAATATCGACTCGTGCACTCACACTATTTTTGTATACAAGGGTGTTTGATTGAACACCTGCGACCTTTGAGCAAGTGTTTAGGTGCCAACACCGGAATAACATCAGCAAACAAGTGTACGCGTGATGACTCGACGACGCGCATTTAGCCCCAAAGCTCAAATATTAGAGCAGTAACCTGTCAATAGGAGCGAACGCAGAAAACAAAAGAGCAAATATCCGCATGCGCAGTACGAATCCCCGCAGCGCGTCGTCTTGCTCGCGTCTGCGTCGCCGCGAGCGCGTCCTGAACGCGTTTTCAGTGTTTCACATCGAGCACAATGCTCGCACGTGTCGATGCCAAGACAACGACGCCTGTCACTTGTCAAGTATATTTCGACGAGATATAACACATACTGCCGCCAGCTGTCAGCTAGCCCTGAAACCATTTTTATCTCCGTATAACTATAGACCGAAGGTTTTATAGTGTTTCCGTGACCAAATCTATACGCCCTATCTATATGATACGAAAGAGTCCCGTTTAACATTCGCAGAATTACCTCAAGCCAACGGTGAAAGAACGGTGCCTTAAATATACGTAGATCGTAAGCGTTCCAGTGCTCTATGCACCCAATAAATGGCACCAGTGCGAATTATCATCTCGTTTAAAGTCTTCAAAAGCAGTCGTATAGCCCAGTCGACCACAGCCAAAGGCAAACGCCTGAACCAGCCCTTAACAATGCAGCATGTCTTCTATTTGGGGCTGGTCAAAGCCTCGGGCTCAAGGGTTAACAGACTATACTCCGGTGGAGCTAATCTATGATCCAATGGAGCTAATCAAGCAGCGTACGCGTCTGACGTCCCGTAATTGCGGCGACGCTAGTGTCTGCATGGAGCAGCGTAGTCGCTTCTCTTGATGCGAATCTAGTTTCTGCGCACTCGCCAGCGCCTGGTGTTGGCAAACGCGGACTTCTTTTGTAAACAGCGTGTATATGGTCTATGGTTTGCGTACCTCCTGTTCTGGTACCAGGTCTTGACCTGGGTGTCGGTGAGGTTGAGCTTGGCGGCCAGTTCCATGCGGTCCTGGACGCTCAGGTACTTTTGCCGCTCGAAGCTCTTCTCGAGCGTCTGCAGCTGGTGGTCCGTGAAGGCCGTGCGCGCCTTGCGCTGCTTCTTCATCTTGAGCGCGCACACGCTGCCGCCGGGAGGGACTCCGACGTGCGCTCGGGAGATTCGCTGCCTGTGGACGGGACAGATAAGTTCGGGGTTTAGACTCAGAGGCTTTGAAGGTTACTCTCAAAAAGTAATATGGTTAGAGTTACTCGAACTGGATTCACACGATGTTACGAGTTGCAGTTACTCCGTTAAGTATAGAGCTAATACCCTAGTTACACGGGCACGCTTAACTGCAGGTAAGTGTGGCTCAGGTCAGACTCAACCGCGTTTAAGGGTGTACGACGACCGTCCTAAACCGCAGTAGCGCTTAAGTCCGGTTAGCACAGTTACTGCCAATTACACCTATAGTGAAAGGGAGGCACCCTTAACCGGAGTTATGTCTGACCTCTGTCGTACTTAACTGGGCTTAAGCGTGCCCGTGAAACTGGAGTATAAGTCACCGGAAAGTTATAACTTCTCAAGCATTCCATTAAATCGCGGAGATGCGTTTGGCTGGCAAATGATTTCACTTCCCGGTGCACATAAATATGCTGACATTCTTTTGTTTCATTTTACCACTCTGCTCGAGCTAGAGGTTGAGGTAGGCAGAAACACGTAACGCTGACATTGACAGTATAGAGTCCGTTTCACAACGAGTCCGAGCGCAGCCTTTACACTACGACGCGATTTGGCCTATCAAGCAGCACGGAAAGTGGTATGAACCAATCACTGATTAAACCAATCACTCGCATAAAAAGCAGGAGGATCACAGAATATTCACTCTGCGTGATTTGTTTAGCCGGTGACTGCAAGCCCACAAAAAAGACGAGCTAGCGTCGTGACGATGCTAATTTGGCGCTTACTTGATTGGCACCATTGGGTCGTAAAGTAGACGCTGCGCTCGGACATGGGAACGGAGTAAAAAGCAATGCGAATTCGTGTATTCGTCAAGTTGACATTGTAGAGTAACTGAATCTGCACCCGCAACTTATTCCAAACGTGTGACTAAGTTGCAGGCACAATAATTGAAATCTCGTTGTTAGGAATTATTTATTTACTGCTGCTTAAACTAATCACAGTTACTCAAATACTCAAGGTTGGTTACCTCGCAGCTTATGTGCGAGCAGGGTTCTTCGGCCACAGTGTTACCGCGGGTTGTTAACTAGTTAATCGTGTCTCCTCTGCTCTCTCTCTCTCTCCTCCCTCTTTCATCTGTCCGTGCCCTTCCCCAACTAAGAGCAGCCAACTGAGGCAGGCTGCCTTGGTTGATCTCTCTGCTCTCTCCTCCTTTTTTCTTCTTTTTATTAGCAAATCTGCCCACTCGAGCTTGCAAACAAAAGAGGTTGAACGACTTTAAAGGTTTTTTCGTGCAACTGTCATTAGAGCGATTTCTTTCTTCTTCTTCTTGCCCTTTAGAGACATTTTGAGCGAGAAGAAATCGTCACGTCTCTATAGTGGTCCGAAGGGTCAGCACATAAAAGCGAGAAAAACTGCTCGAAGCTTTGACCAAAGAGATTGTAGATTATTACGCGTGAAACTATCTGTAGAGAAGAATCTATACCTGCCGCTAAAGGATGGTGGGTTTAGTTTGGGATTATATTCCTAGTGAGTAATTTTAAAGTTCCATGATGGTGTACATATCTTGTTTCGTATAACGGTTGAATACAGCATTTGATGATGGTAAACCATCAACTTAACTCTTCCCTTTGGCAGCGTGGCTTTTCAGCCACAATTTATAGATAAAAATGCGAGCCGATATGCGCGCAGTTTGTTCGTGGACGTTCGATGAGAAGGGTAAGTGTTGAAATTTAAGAAAACCTTCTACACTCTAAGTGTTCGATAAACAAATCCGTTTTTAACAAAAATAAACTGGATCGTTGGCACTTTCCAAGCGAAACAACAAAACCAAAAATCTCTCCATCCCAGTATGAGATAGAATGCGCAAGCTCACCTCTATACAAATATGGCTGCACGACCGCGCTTATTCCCTGCATATCGGTAAAAGTACAACTCTTTTTTTTCTTCTTTTTTTTTAAAGCAAACGTGAAAGTTGCTTGTATTCAAAAACAGCTCGTCGCGCAACTCAAAGCATACTCCCAAATGCTCCTCTAACGGATGCGTTTTGCACCCAGTCCCATTTGTCCAACTCAAAAGCGAGGGTCGGCCAGCGTATCTACAGAGGCTGGCAATTGTCGCGCCGTGTGCACACAAGCAGCCCCGCGCGCACTCACGCAGATACGTCGACGCGCATTGGCAGAGAGATAAACGAAAGGATGGCACAAAGGACAACACGCGCGGACGTTCCTATGGGAGGAGATTCCGGTCCCGGTCTTGAATGCTCGCGCAGCATCCGATCTATTACGGCCGTTTTTTCAACAGAAACGAAAGCCCGGTGGGTGGCAGCTCTGCATTGTCGGTCGGTCGCGTATTGAAAGGGAATTCGGTCGGTTCCGACTCCATACCGCATATTGTGCGTTTAGCGTTCGCGAATGGCTTTGAAGTCACGCTTAGAGCGAGGCCTGCCTGATCACGTGTGTGTTTTGAACAGTTTTGGGAGAGAGTAGTTAAAAAAGCGGAGCCAGAGTATCGCCTTCCTTTTCCTTTCGCCGCCAACTCCTCAATAGAGAAAAAAACATAGGGGTCACATGTGTCAAATTTGACTACAGCCCTTGCGGGGAATCGGCTCTGCGGAGCGCCGGGTTTGGGGCGGGACATGTTACGTGCTGTGTTCACGAAATGTAGAACTTACACTTAAGTCTAACAAGCAGGAAGCTTCCTGAACCTTCGGACATTGTGCGTGCCACTTAAACATGTTTTTTATTTTTTTTATTTTTTATTTTTTGCGTAACGCAAGAGCTGTTTTAAAGGTGCCGTGTACAAGCGCACAACGCGAGAACAGACGACGAAGCGCGCACGCGCAAGCCTTTCCGAGGGACACGGGAGACGCACGACGGCGCATGCGCGGTGAACCCCCGCCTCTTGTCGTCGCGCCCGTCGCGTCTCCAGCAAGTGTGATGGTTGCTTCTTCCGCAACACTTGAAGTCCAAAATTTAAGACCGTTGCGACTGCTTCGCAAGCGGGGCATTTGCAGTTACTCTAGTTTCGGGCAGCCGCGGCGACGCCTATATAGGTAACGCGAGGCTTGGACACTCTTCGCTCATTATAAAACAAGGGATCCTGGGTTCGATCTCCTTCGTCTTTAGACAAAAAGGAACAACAAAAGATGCATGGAATTTACGAACGTGCCTCGAAGAGTCTATACCAACGACCGCCAGCAAAACACCTCCTTTTCCGTGTAGTGGTCGAAATCATGAATTGTTAAACTTCTAGTCCGGGATAAAACGTTTTCTTTTTTTTTTTGCTTGCGCAAGGCAGTTTGTAGTTGTTCACGTTTTTATCGCGACTGTCAATCCTAATCGTTTTGCCTCTTCGAATTTGTTTATACCTGTTTGAGGCTTTAATGTCCTCTGTTTTTTTTTTTTTTTTTTACTCTCCAAACCGGACACGCGAACTTGTGTGACTGAGAACGAGGGTAAACGGAAAAGTTACATGCGTATCTTAAAAGTGCAAGGCAGGAAGAACAGACAAATGAAAGAAGAAAGAGAAGTTGGCGGCCAACACCAACATCACTTCTCCACTTAACCTAGGGGCGCTTCCACGACGACCTCTCTCTCTCTCTCTCTCTTCTCTCTTATCTCTCTCTCTATATATATATATATATATATATATAAAGCAAATCCTCTCACAGCCGGGCTCCGACACCACCAGCAGAAGCAGCACCAACAGCTGACCTAGCCCGACCGACCGCACATCATCTGGCATGCCCCTCCGTCCACGCATGCGCGGGAGCGACAGCCGGCGATTCCCTTGCCCCCCCCCCCTCCCCCTTTTTTAATTTTTTTCCTCTTTTCTAGCGGCCTTTACTGAGGTAATTACAAGGGGCTTCCATCACCGCAACCACCGAGTGCACTTCTGCCAAACGCTAAACGCTCGTGGAGGGGGAGACCCTTTCCATACATCCTACGTTACGAGGCATTTCGGAGAGATCGTATACTAGGGGGACCGGAGCCGGCGCGGCGGTGCCCCGGCCGTTCCCACAAGAGACGGTGGCGGCGCTGCATGTCTGTCTGTGCGTGCGTGCGTGTGTGTTTGCGCTCGGCGCGGGCTTTAAGTATCGGTAGGGGGGCTCTTCCTGCTAAACGGTCATCGGGTTCTCGTTAACTTGGGCTACTGTTGTCTTTATCTTTCTTTTTCTTTTCTTTCTTTCTTCTTTGTGTCTCGTTGTTCTAACTTCGGGCGGTATGTTGTGGCCGAGGCCCCATTGTTTATTGAGACGTCAGGCGGCGGCAATTAATACGAGATGCTTAGCGATGCTTGTCGTGTGTGTGCGGTTGGCATGTTTCTACCGAGAGGGGAAGCGAGGATAAGGGAGGGGGGGGGGGTCGGAGCCATTTTGTACAAGTTGTTACGCCTTGTCTATGGGAACGTCTGCGAAGCAGCCGGATGTTTTGTTTTCTTCTAGTGGAAAGAAAAAGTCTCGTCGGTGGGGTAAAAAGATGGAAGGGCGAGAGGGGGTAGTTACGACATCGTAAAGTGATTCTGGCGAAGGGTGGCTCGACGAACTACAGAGGTCTCCTGTAAGCACGCCCTGTGACTTTTGAATGTTGTTCACTTGGCAGCGGAATAATACAGAGTGCAGCATTTGACAACCGAAAACTACGAAGGAGGCAGGGGCGGATTTAGAGGGGGGGGGGGGGGGGGCGACCTCCACCTACCTAAGCCCCCAAGGTCAATTTTTTTTTAATGAAACAAATTTATATACATTAGCCAAAAGTTTAGATTTTGGCGACATAGCAAATATTCGGTCAACAAAATATACCTGGGCAACGTTTCGGTCGCAACGTGAACTCTTAGAAGACTCATCAGATCATTTATCAATTTTTCACAGAGCGGAGAATTTGCTCTTGCTAAGTTTCCCGACCAGTGCTGCCACCTTGGTATGACGTCAGAGGCTTTGGCGTATCAAGGCCTAGTGAGCCGAGAAAAATGTTTTCTATATTTTCTTACATTCAGCGCGCATCGGCTGCACAACACGGGATGACACAGGAGAGCGGGCTTCGCTGTCACGACTTGGTGTGTGCGGTGTAGCCAACTTCTAACCTTCCGGCCTTGAGCAATGCTGCTGCAAACCACTTTTTGGCGTGTTGTGAACGCAAACACGCCGCCAACAGAAACGTGTTTCTTGCGTTTGTTCATGTTAACGTGAGACGGAGTGTAGTCTGGCCCAGCGTTTTGAAAATCTAGATTTAAGTGGAATCAAACGGAACGAAACCTCAGCTAACGAAGTGGAAAGTACGGATGTTGAGACCAAGGCAAGCTATTGCATCAATTGCACGTAAGACACAAACGTCGCTAAGGATTCGTCCTTATTTTCTTCACTGTTCGTGTTTTAACTGGCATGTTTACCCAATTGGCCCATCAGATCATTTTGATTGTAGCACCGACCACGGGCAAAATCATCGCCAGTGTTCTTTCTCCTTTGTGATGGTTGATTAGCACAGTGCTCGAGGTAACGTGTCGTGTTACACTTTTTCTCTGCGCAGTGCCGTTCAATAGTACCGTCTGCTGAGAACGACAGATTTCACAAAAAAGGGGTCGCGCTCGCACCGAGCGTCTACTGGGACTCTGTCTACATTGGCGTTGTATAACGAGATTCAACATAACCTCAGTTGGAACATAACACTATTTTCGTCATAACAGTGAGTGGGCAGGCCAGCTGGTCATAGTTAACCATCATGTAACACCCAAGACTGTGGAACGTCTCAATTCTCCTACCGTTGTCTTCTCCCGCGACTTCAGAGTTGTTCATTTTTTCGCATCACAGTCACGAGTCTTAAGCCCGATTCACATGGTGCGATTTTACTCGCGATTTTGCAGTGGCGACGACATTTGTGCGGCGAAGAGAACGTGGTGCTCAACGTCGCAGCTACGAAATAGCAAGAAAATTCGCACCATGGGAATCGGACTTTATATTATTATTCACTATTTTCGCGTATGCGCCAAATTATTGTTATAAGGTAGCGCGCTTGTCTACGGTAACTGCGGGCGCTGCATACCCCGCCAGCGGGTACCCACGGAACTAGACATCTTGGAAGCCAGTAGCGATCGAGAGAGTGAAACCTCGAGCTCGTCAAGTTTCAAGGTCACCCACTAACGCTTGCTTCGTGAAAGTATATTTGTGCTTGGGGGCGACTGCGCTGAGCGCAATTTCCTGCCATTTGTCCGGTCTGCAAAATAAAACGATCCCGCTGAATACACCCGAAAGCGTGCTTTATTCCCCTTTCCGCGCGGCGTAGTAATCGTGTGCTATACATAACAAACCGGTTTCTCGCTTTTTTTCTCCGGTGTTGCGACGCTCATTACTATACACGTAGAGACACTAAATAGGTTTGAAAAAAATCGACTCTCAGTTTCCGTTTATCTTGTGGGCGCTGCCGCTTTGTTGCCAGAGCGGGCGCCATTGGGGATAGTTCGGATTCGGACCTGCGACTTGCTAGGTTTTAGATGCCGGTGTGCGAAGCTCAGTCAATATCCTTTTGATCGGCGACGGTCTGTTTTAACATTTCTGGGCGACGGAAAACCGCTTAATGCGATCTCAGATAAAGCTTCGGATGACTGGCACTAATAGTGTGAAGTAACATGTTCGGATGATGACTGCTGAAATGTCGTTACACCGAAGCTCCTTTACTGGCTCTATAGATCGTTCCATTAATCGCCTCCGGAGCACTGCCATCTTTTTTCCTATATACTGGGCTATGGAACGCATTTAGAACATGCGCGATAGCCCTCTTTTGTGGCATATAGGACAGCCTGCATGCTGTCCGATATGCCACATGCTGTCCGTCTCAGCGAATCGTCACTTCTGATTTGGGTGATAAACGGAGGAAAGGTGTATAGAGAAACCAAGTGGAAGCTAAAGTCAAATTTAAAGGTTTTACGTGCCAAACCAACGAAGGGCATCTGGCACGCCCCAGCGAAGGACTGGGGTTTACTTTAGACCACCTGGTCATCTTTTTTGGCGTGCAACCGAAATCTCAGTTACACAGCGCCAATTCTTCGCGTTAAGCCCTCGTCAGAATGTGGGCACCTCGACGGGGATTCGAACTCGCCACCTAGGGATCTGTAGGCCGGTGCTTTACCTCGAAGCCACCGAGGCGAAAAGAAGAAGCTCTTTTACACTTCAAATAAACGCTTGCTCAGCCAGACGCGTTGTACCGAATAAAAGATGTAACCTACAACCAACAACAATGTGAAAGTCCCACTCTAAGATGCAGCTTCTAGCGACTGTGCATGGAGGCTCGATCGCTTTGGTCAAGCCCACGTTTCGGGTAAAGAAATAAACGAAGCTAATTCATTCTATTCTCGCCCTAAAAATAAAGTGAAGTGTCAACCTGTGCCTCACACCGCCGTATAGACTGTCTGAGCGAATGGGTCGTTCATATTGTTGGAAACTGTACATACGTGACCGGCGGTTTTTGCTCTCACAAAAGTGCGAATATCTTAGCTCATTCGCGTTCGAGCAAATTGGTCCGGACGAAGAAGGGCCCGGTCGGCCGAGAACGGAGGAGGGGGACGGTCGTACCGCCCGCGTTCGTCACTTCCGGTCCTTTGCGTACACTTCCGGTTAAGGCTAGAGCATCACGCGACGTGCCTTTCCCTTCCTGTCTGTCTCGACAATAACAGCGGTGCTCGCTGTAATGCGTTTATTAATTTGTTTTATTTACTATTTTACTGACGTGCTGGTGAGTAACGTTTGATATTTCCTTCCCTCGTAATATTCATGAGCGGAACTTATAGTTCTTTGGGGAAGGGGGGGGGGCGACTCCATTCTTTTTCTGGCCACAAGATTTATTCGCTTTGATGGGGGGGAGGGGAGGGGGGGGGAGGGGTAGCTCTAGGTCTCCATGCATGCTCGTAGGGCTATTATGGACGCCTAATTCCGTTTCGAGGAGTTCTCCCGACGATTTTCCGCTCTTCTGCGCTTCGCGGGGGGGACAATGAAAGTAATGGACAATTGAACGGAGAAAAAGAAGAAGAATGTAAAATTGTTGTTGGGGAGTCGGTCGGATGCTTGCTTCTCCTTTTTTGACGGCGCGTGATTTTAATCTTTGAGGATTTGAGTCAGCCACTCGTGCACCCGCCGCCCCCACCGACCTCTTCTTCTGTCTTTTGCCTTTTTTTTTTCTCTTGCTTTCTTTCTTTGCGGTCTTATCGTAATTTAAGTACCACGTGCTTCCGCAGTTTCCGTCTAATTTGGTGTCCTCCATCTACATTATATATTGCACCTTCGCATGTTCCGCAAAATTGTTTTGTTTCTCTGGTAAGAATGTGCTAATTATGTGTCTGATTATATTTTTCTTTTATAGCGTCGAATATAGATTTAACTTTTTTAGGGGAAAAGGAAAAGTGAAATCGTTTGATATTTTATTGCTTCCCTGCCCGTACAACCTGAGCAGGACGTCATCAGGGTTCAAGTGAAATTCGTGTTAGGAAATATGCACACACAGTTTTATTTGGGATTGAATATTTATAATCGATTTCGAACGCCAGTTCAGCCCAAACAATTTTCTAAATGGCACTGAAATTACTGCCAAATTGTAGGTAATATGATGACGACGAATACGTTTTCACCATTTTTGAACGTTTAGCATGATGTTAATTTTCGTGTTATCTATAGTATTGTAATTGAGTGTACTTATTCCTTTATCGCGTTATCTCACATTGTATAAGTTCTCATGATTTCTAGGTGTGTCATTAGCTCAATGTCACGGACAATTTAATCATCGTATCGTGGTCTCCAAAGATGACATAATCGTAAATATGCAGATGAATGAACCGTACTTGATCGAATGAATCAAAGTTTCACGAAGCCGCCGAAAGACAGAATCTTTGGCGAAGCCGTGATTTCAACTCCGGGTCGGATATAGACCTTTTTCTCAAGGGCGCCGCCATCTTGACTTGTCGTCACTTCCAGTATGGGCGAAAACATTGTTTTGCCGTCGCCACGCCAATAGAAGACACTTAGGATATAAGCGTAACCGTCACACATTCTCGTTTTGCCTCCCTCTCTTTTTTTTTTACTATTTGCAGGTTGAAATGTTTTATTATTTTTTTCGTCACCCATACCGGATATGCCTATCAGGTGGCTGGGGACGAGAGTACAGGAGAAAAGGTCTATATGCTAACCACTACACCACTCCGCCTTGTCTTTTCTGGCGCTTCCTATCTGACTTATTGGTGCACCGAGACGAAGTGTAGCTGGTCCCAGAATATTGAAACAAATTTTTTTTCACTTCTTCGAATAAACATTGAACGGAGTAGTCACTGAATGGAGTAATCAATTAATTATGTATACGTATATGCTGTCCTCTTTTCGCTGCTGTGGGGAGGCAGAGGCTCGTCAAGCGGCAACTGAGTTGCTTTTTTTTTTTCTGTCTCCCCTCTCCAAATGGAGAGAAATAAAGAGAGTTAGAGTTTGAGTGAGTCTGAAGCAAAGCAAAGCAGAACAAGGTTAACTATAAGCCACGGTCACACTGTCATACACTGTCATACATGTTTTTCCTTGTATGACGGTTCGATCCCACATGGTCATACAAAAACTGTCCACAGACATGTCCGAGGATGGTAAACATGCTACGAACATGCTTGGGGCGCGCAGGCCATTCTGTCGTCATGCCTGCGGCGAACACCATATTTTTTTGTGTATGATGTAAGTAAACTTCGGAACGGCCCAGCCACGTCGCATGCGCGCGCACAGAAACTCCCGTTTATTTTTAGACTCCTCCTTTTTCACGAAGCGGGAAGATGAGTGCTTGGCGGGGAGTCACGCGGCTTGTTTGTTGCATGAGCGGCGCCGTCGCTAAATGGAGCGGCGCAGGCTCTCTAGCGAATCGGCGCTTTACTCCAAACGGCTGTCGTCGAGTTATCCGCGTTATTCGGTTCCGCTAACAGTCTTTTAACGGACGGCTTGTATGTATAGCTGCTACAGCGTGGCGTGAATAACCCAGGAAGGCGGGTATACATTTTACTCTCAACTAATTTCAACGATGCGGATCAAGTCGTGGATGTGGAGCGGTACGATGTTTTCAAGATCAAGGTGGTTTTCTCGATGAAAGGTGCTACTGATTATAATTAATCTGACATCATCTCGAAAATTATGTATGCGATGCTATCGAACGCGTTCAAGCGTAACAAAAGGGTCTACTATGCACAATGTTTCTTTTGTGCAATACTCTCGCGTAGTGTAAGTCTTAGCCCCTGTACTATGCACAGAACACCTGAGTGCTGGTGAATACTGACAGATTGTAAGTTTGTACTTTGACAGGCACCAGATGCCGGAAAGTGAACTTCAATACCTAAAAGGAGCCGCTCTGAACGTATAACAAAATAACATAAACAATATTGCGGAACATTTTTTTTTTCATTTCTGTATTTGTTTTTCTGTATTTTATCACTGATGATTAACGTCCTCAAACTATGCATCCCGCAAACTTTGTGTAAATATTGTCGCGATGTTAGCTATATGCAACTAAAGACAAGCTGATTAATGGAAGAAACTTCAAAACCGCGGTTGCTCTCAGTCCGCACGTGTTCATGTCCGAATGATCTGGGAATCAGATGATAAGAAAATATTCAATTTTTATCTTTATTCGTGCACTATAGATGGACAGGCCGCTAATATCGATTGAGTGTTAATTAATAACCACATTGGGGCTGACCAGAACTTCCCGCTATCTAAACACATACTCGACACAATTCGCCCGCCAGAGCTGCAAGTACGGCGCATGCCCAGAAATTTTGTTTTGGAAGAAAGTACCCACACATGGCCTGTTTTTCACAAAGAAAGCACCCATCTTCGCGAGTATACAGAAGATCCAAAAGCGATCGAATAAACGGGCCCCTACACATATATACTTATCGATATTTTCTCCGAAGTTCGATGAATCGGCACGGATAATACGCTTGAAATTAGTAGGCCACTAGTAACCCGTCAATCGTTTATCAACGACGCAGGGATAGACACTCGTCACGGTTCGTGTTCAGTTCTCCGAAGAAGAAGACTCAAAGAAAAAAATATACCCCTATAGCTTGGATCGTTCAAACTCGAATTTACACGATACTGAGCTATGAGTTATGTACAGAAAAGAAAAAAAATGGGGCGCAGACTGTACTGTTTAGGTTTCGATCAAGCTGCCGCGTAATAATAAATGAGACATTTATTAAAGCGATTCGAAGCGAACCACGCGTGGCAAGTCCCGCACGAAAGACGGCGCTAGCATGCATATTTGTGCCGTCGCCACTCCAAGACGCATATTTTGGTCACGCCAGCACGTCTCATAGCGCGTGATGGACGAGCTCTCGCGTCGCTGCGCACAGACGTTGCCACTTCTATATGGCTAAAAGGGCACCGGTATGATACGATACGAATATGCTCCATAGTTTTTTTTGCGTTGTTTTTTTTTTTTTTTTGGGGGGGGGGGGAGTGAAAGACGCGAGCATTTATATCATTGCGTTCTCGGATATTTCTTCGCCGTGAAATCGACTTAAATCGTCGTGGGTATTTCTGGACGGCTGACATTTTCACCCTGGGCTGGAGGACTGCATGCTTTTGAGAATAAAGTTTCAAGGGTTCGGATTCATTCATGACGCCCGCCATTCGCGAAGTGCTCTTTAGAGCTTCTGTATGATTTTGAATTCTGAACGACACAAATTAAAACGCAATTTCCGCTTCGTTGTTGTTGTTGTTGTATTGCAAGCTGTAGTGCGATCACAGAGAATACAATACCGGACAGCTAACATTTCGTTCTCTACGTGAAATTAAAAAAAAGAAAAAGAAAAAAGCTTTAGGGCGAACATTTTTCTAGAATCAGAAACCAGAGCACACCGACCGGGATGCGTAGTGTCAAATTCGCGAGCTGATTCGCCGATTGTTTTGAAAGGAGTTCGTTTTGACGACTTTCTGGGTGCTCGTGAAACAGGGTCTTCTGTAAGCTTAGCAAAACGTGCAGCTACAAACAAAGACCTACACGGGTTCTGCGAACCACTCGACGAGTGCTGACGAGCCCGTCGTTCGCAAACCTCACCGCGTGTAAACCACTTGCATTGAAAGCCAAGGTTTCTTTTGTTGACGAGCCTCTCGAAAGGCTAGTAAAAAAGTGAGAAGTACGAAAACTTTCCAGTCAAATGAGCCCTTGAACCTTTAACGCAACGCTGCTAAGCCTTAGCGCAGAGGCGGCCAAAGATGGGGCATTTGTTGTACAAATATCTCCGCTGAGCTTACCTGAGACAAGAGTAAGAAATTAAGAGCAAATAGGAACCAATGAAAAGGTCGTACTCAAACGCAATTATCGGAAAAAGCATCATTTCGCTCTACCTTGTAGTAGAAAAAACTGTTCTTAATACGCTCTTCAATGTGATAAAAAAAAGGTAAGAACATAAAACAGTCGCTGTAGCATCATGTGTCAGCCCCCATCCCTTTCCTTTGCTTGTAATTGCCAGCAAAGACGGAGCATAAAGACCATCCTGTCTTCTTGCCTCTAAATCAAATCTATAACCGTATATATATACGTTCCTGGAGACCCGGTTGCTCTTGTTGAAACAGTTGCCATTACAGATTAATCTCTCTTTCTGTTTCTATATTTCTCCCCCCTCCCTTTCTCTCTCTTTTTGTATTTTCTTTTCCTTTTGAATACTTCCTTTCTTTTTTGCTTTTTATTTTTTTGTATTTTGTTTGGGGCGGGGGGGGGGGGGGGCGGGGGGAGACTGGCCTGCCTTTCTAAGCGAATTAGCTATACCCCCAAGGGAGGTTCAGGAGAATCGCTTCTCCCGCGCGGGTGCTGCACGCACGCAGTGAAGTGACGATGTCTGAAAGCTGTAGCACGTTCGCCGCAGCTTATCGAAACGCAATTTGCATCGAGAAAAGGAGAGGTGCAAACAACTGACTTATTGGCCCGCGAGAGCCGACCTTAATTTAATTCTCACTGAAACAACATAGCAACAAACACGGCTGACAGTTCAAGTCAGATTCGACACCTTGTTAGCGAGACTTTTTTAAATTTTTTTTTTGATATATCACACGTTTGTGGCACCGACCTCAAAAAAAAAAAAAGAAACATGTTTGCGATTAAGAAGCTTTTCCGAAGATTAGTCGGCTCGCTAAAATGTTGCATTTTTGTCACTTTGTTGGCGGACAAAATCGACATTCGTCGCACGATACTCCGTTTCATTTCAACTTCGACCACTGCAAACGACGATACGATACGATGTAGCCGATCAAGCTGCGCCAAAAGTGCATAGTCACGGTGCACGTTGGTGTCTTTGCTATCAACGATTAAGCCAATCACGTACACACAATAAAAAAAACGCATGATCGCTACGCATTCACTTTGCGTGATTGGTTTAGACGCAGATAAGAAACGCTAAAAAGCACAAAGGCGATGAGCGCCGCAAGGTGGCGCGCTTTTGGCGCTGTTCGGTTAGCTCCATCGGATCGCATATAGCCTTCTGGGCGCTGCTATCTTTGCCTACTGGACTGTGAGATGCGTCGTGAGCGTGCGCAGTAGCTCTCTTCCGAGAAGTATGAGACGCGGCGCATGCGTACAGACCCAGTGACTCGTCATTTTTCGCCCGGGTAATGAGCGCTGTGAAGGTCTATAGTCGGCTAGTACTGCAGAAAATAACTGTGTCGCTTTTTGTACACGTGTAATTGACACATTATGCGATGCACTGTCGTGTCTTGTAGTCTGATGTTTACTATTTAGTAGTTTTTGATAACTCTGATACAGCCGCACACACACACACACAAAAAATAGGAACACAGAAAAAGAGGGAATCAGAGAAAGCGTGTGAAGGGAAAGTGGGTTGAGCGTCAAAATAAAACAAACTTTTCTAGAGGCATCTCATGCTTTAGAGATCGAAACTGCTCAGACAAAAACAACTCGACGTTCTTTTTTTATTTTATTTTTTAAAGGTTAAAACTTTGAGAGATGGCTTGCGGCGAGAGAAGACACCTGCGCTCCCGGCGCGCTCCTTTGTTCCTCCCCTCCCGGGAGGGACAGGAAATTGTTTCGGACAGGGCGGCCGCTTGATGAATGAGTCCGAGACGCCAGACTTTGAGACCGCCAAGAGGTGGTCCCGTCACCCGTAATAGCGCCGTTTCGGTTTCGGAAACGAATTAGTCAGGGCGTCCCGCCGAGGAGCGCTGGCAAAGGACCGCGCGTTTACAGGTTTCGTTCGCGCTTGGCGGTTCTCAGCTGCCTAGGCATTCATGATCGATGAAGGAGAATTAACGGAACAGAAGTGAGTCATAAACCAATCGCGCCTGTTTTTCGCGCCACAAACACGATGGGCCGAGTGGAACAGAAACGCTCAGGGGTCGTGTTTTTTGTTTTTTTCACGAGCGTCACATGGGCAGTTCCTGTACTATGCGTTCGCGATGATAACGGAAACAAAGAATGCGTAGCAGATTGCTGGGCAATTGCGTTGCACGTGAAACGTGTGTCGTCCAAGCGCTCTTGGCGCTCTTCGTCGGTTAGTTAGCGACTGGCTTTAACGCGTGGCATGTACACTCGATAGCAATTCCTCGGAATGAAGATACCGGCGCTAACCCGGTTTTACAAAACGTGTGACAGGGAGTCAAGTTGCTATCTGCCGGACGCAGAGCGGATGTTCCTCGGGGCTTTCCCGCTAAATGGCACGTCACCTCAAGGCGACATGTCGTCACGTGCTGGAAAGACACTCGCTTAATAATCTGAATGGTCTGAGCTCGATTCCTGCCTGTCGCAGACGCCCTTTTACTGCAAGTGCCCCCCCCCAATTCACACGCACACACGAGCACATACTCAAAACCCATCACTGCCGAGACTCACGGTCAGCTTTATCCAGCGCCTTTATCTAGGCTTCACAAATTGCCAAACACCCATATCAAAGAACGTTTCGCGTTAAAATGATCGCTAGTTACTAATTTAATTGAAGCTTTTGATCCATCCCACACTGATTGCGATAAAAAAAATTAGGTTTTGTCTGACCATCGATGATGTCTCGTGTTCGTACTTAGCGTGATGATATGATTTGTCTTGCATCTTTACTTTTCTCTTTTACCGCCGCAAAAACTGTTTGTCATTATATTTTGACTATCAAACTTAACGGGTTCTTATTAAACGCCCCTTGGTACCATGAAACGTCTTTTACAACAAGCGACAACTCGCACGGGTGACGAAGCTATTCCTAAGATCTGCGCACCATCATGCACGTCGGCTCTCCAAGGAATGCCGCTATACTTGTAAGGAAGCACTGCGTGCGTCATCCAAACTTCGGACCTTGTTAGCCTCGGAGGCCATCCTCATCCGAATCGAGGAAGACGGTCATCTCGACAGGAGAGTTCAACTGCCTCCTCATGGGAGCGCCTTTCGTCGTTAGCGAGAATTAGCTTACTAACCTTCTAAACGGAGGAGGGGTCGCCTCTCGACGCCCGAGGCCTAACGAATCATTTGCCTAATGGGATAAGCGTGGACACCCTCGCGGAGAAAACACACCAGCAGTGTCCGTGCCAGCAGTAATTGTCCTGATGCGACGCGTCCATGCTCACGGCAGAGTTCAGAACACAGCTGTCGCCGCTGTTCGCGCTTCTTTCTTTGGGAGGCGACCGCGAGACCTGGACTGGACCCGTCCCCGAAATGAATCCCGCGCCGACTTTTCCCTGAGACTGTCATTACCCGACGCTAAGTTTCTACGATTAGGGGTGCGACTGTGACGCGGCAGGGTTGGGAGAAGAATTGTGGCTGCTTAGGACATGCATATACCGCGCGGCGATGTCGGCGTCTTGTGAGGTATCCCACTCGCACTGAATCATGAAACTCGCTTCCGCATTTCTTTTCTATTTTCTTCAGACATTTTTTTGTTTTGTGCGAAGACGCCAGGTGTGCAGCGCTTTGTGCAACATCGCCCGTCGAATTTTCAACGCCTTGAACCACCTGACACTGGGAAGGAAAGAGGTAGGCACGCGCAGCCTGTCTAACAATCGGTCACTGCGCGTCCTCGCTGGCCACACCTTGCAGCTATGGGCATATCTCTGGCCGCCGCCTATGCTTCTGCTCTTCAAGTTTACATTGCAGGCCTGCCCAACCACCTGAACGAGTATCCGTTGCAAGCAGGCATGGGGAACTACACTCCGTTTAAAATTAAAGCCTGGTTCAGACGGTTGAGTACGTTGCGTCCAGGGGTCCTGCTGCTACGGCGGGACAAGCGAACCAAGGTACAGGGACAACGCCGTCTGCTCCGACTGGTCAGCGCCGCGCTTCTGCCCAGTCGCAGCAGGCGGCGTTGTCCCCGTCCCTGGTCCCGCTTGGTCCTGCCGTGTAGCACAGGGCCCCTGAAGGACCAAAACGACAGCAGCGATAAGTTCAATGAGAAATTTGTTTGCGGTACACAGTAGTGGCAAGTGGTGCAACAAGTATACGTTCGTGAAGCGATCGTGGGTTATGGTCATGCTGTACTTCGCTTCACCTTATGTCCAGACGCAGCTTACGCTACGAGCTGATGGGACCAATCAGACAGAGTCAAAGGGCACTGTCCCGGTGTTCGTCATGTATATGTGCATGTTCCATATATGGCTGATGAAGCTCTCATAAACAAAACACAAAAAGGCCTACTGACTCGCACTTTTGACGCTGCTTCGCCTGCGTAACGGCGCATGCGAAGCAGCGTCAACGCGCCATTACGCAGGCGACCCTTGCGCATGCGAAGCAGCGTCAAACGCGCCATTACGCAGGCGACCTCGCCGGCGTAATGGCGCGTTTACACTTGCGGATTTGCGGGCAGATGTGCGCAGGCGCGGAAAGTGCGATTTTGGAGCCGCGTGGCGAAATCGACTCGTTGCTGGCGTATAATCGGTAACAGTGGACCCGCACCCAGATTTCCCGTCAGCGACGAGTCGAGTTCGCTACCTGTCTCCAAAATGCACTTTCCGCCTGCGCGGATCCGCCTCGGCGAATCCGCACGCGTAAGCACGCCATTAAGCTGAAACGAAGAGTATATAGTGTACAGGTCGTTGCCGTCGTTTTGGTTGTCCTGGAAGCACCCGACGCAAATGTGCCACCCAGCCTTGAAGTCAAAGCGCAGCTCTGCTACGGTATAGACCTTTTGCAAAGGTCGCCTTCTGCGCGCTGCCATCTTTGTCTGCTGGGCTGTGGAACGCTTTCTGAGCTATGCATGCGCTGTTACTTACCTTCTGCGGTACATTGGACGCTGCGCATGCGTCCACAGCTCGGTGACTCAGCATTTTTCGCCTGGGTGATAAGCAATGTAAAGGTCTATACAATCGTACGGAGCCAATCAAGCATAGTGCCAAAAGTGCATTCTCAAGGCTCTCGTCGTCTTTGTGCCTTTGCTATCATCAGCTAAACCAATCACGCACAAAAACAAAAAGCGTAGATCACTCCGCATTCACTGTCCGCGATTGGTTTAGCTGATGATGACAAAGACGACCAGCACAATGACAATGCACTTTTAGCGCTATTTGATTGGCTGCGTAGGATAGTAGCGTTCACTGCGGTCGGATTTAATGCGAAGCCAAGTATAGCCGAGGTCGGGCACCAAAAAGTTTGCAAGTTGTCGTCTGGCAGATTTTGCTCAGAACGGAAAGTACATCATTTATGAGCAATCAGAAGACACGCGCGAAGTTTCGTTGTATATACAAACGGTGAGATGCTTCCGTGGCTCCTCCTCGTGGTTTCTATCCCGTGACATCACGACCAGGATGTGCCAGGGTGGTTATGATTCCCGTACTTGTTATCGGGTTCAAAATAAAACGCTCGAGTGTGTGTCCCAGAGGCTCGATGAATGCTTGATATAGTCAGCGCGTGCTCAAGAGCAGCATCGTCATCTCTAACGTGTTGACGTTACCCTTATTTCTGTCGGGTGAAAGAAGAATACATCTACTGAAGATGTAATAGATATAGTCTCTTGGGCCTCTAAACTCGTCAAACACAAAGTTGGAGCCAAGGTTGACGGAGAGAACCGATTGGCCTATAACGACGATGACTTCTCGCCGTTTTTCGCCGAGGTCCAATCGACACGTTCCGCGAACTTTCTGCACCAACTTTGTGTTCCAAGAGTTTAGGGCCCTTGGCCAACAGTGGAAGGTCAACCACATCGGCGCTTTTGGGGCCCTAATCTGGACTCTTGGCAAAAAGTCGGCGAGAAATCCGGCGGCTACTGATTGGCCGGCGCCAATGTGAAGTGCGGTGATGGAAATCATGGCCGCCAAATTTCTCGCAGACTTTTTGCTAGAGTGTCTAGAATAAGGTCCCTTGGTCGAGCATGCATTAAAGACTTCTCCAGGCTATCACTCAGTACTGCACTTAGCTAAATATTTCTTCTAAAGCAAGACACGAGACATACCTTGAGCCAGACTAGAACTCCGCTGCTAAAGATACACGAAACAATTATTTTCGCCGTTCTGAAATTAAACTATCAGTGTTGCGAGGACACTTGTACACACGCTGAAAGACAAGAACGCTGAAATCCCTTGAGCGCTTGCTAGCCGCAGAACAAACTACAGTATATGTAGAGGCGGTAAAGGGTTCTAGAAGGTGCTAGCAGGGTCGTTGAAAACGAATTTCAGAATTAAAATGGCTTCAAGACGGCGTTCGACGTTTGGTATGAGATCAAAAGTCCTCCGAAAGAAGCAATTCTGGCTACTATAGATAGCCAGCTTTCCGAAACGAAGCAATTTTGATTCCCGGTAACTAGACCAGTAAGTAATTTTGGTCTATAGTTATTGTGTGTTAATGGTTATAAAGTTCTTGGTTTGTCCACCCTTGAGTACCTGCAACCTACTGGTTCTGACCTGTCGAAATATTCATAACGTGATCCATATCACGTCGTTACTCTGAACGGGTTATGTTTTTAAGGATGTTTCAAGTGACCTTTTTGTTGCGGAGTAGGAAGATGAACACTGAGTAATACAGCTTTTGAGACACGTTCGCAAAGCCAGTGCAATCTCCACCATTCAATCACGGGTGTTCAATGTTTTGAAAAAACTTGTCTCCTTTAGAGTGCCGGCCCCTTCGAAACGGAATTCGCGAATGTGAAACAAGGTATTTCAATTTCAATCGAAAGTATAAGCATATATCTGCAATGAAATACACAATTTACTTAAACAGTATCGGTTATAACATCGGTTGTAAATATAGTGTCAACTACAGGCATATGGGACCGTGCATAGTGCGACGTCATCATAGGGTACAATTTATCAAAGTGTCGCTGAATGTCCTCTTCAGCGTTCCCTCTGCTAAAGCAGAAAGAGACGTGAGGAGCTTCCGCTTCACTTTTAACCTGTTGCCGACTATGGTCAAACAATGTATACGATCGACGATCAGGATAAAGTCACGTGTTTTTCGTTTTATTTTTCTGGGTTAACGTAAGAAATTACGCATTTATACCTGCCGTCAAAGGGCGTCGAAAGAGACGTTGTTTAGTTAAAGGGTCCTCTAATTACTTTTGAATTGATTTGAAATTTGCGTCGAAACGGAGCTCATCGAAAGTATAGGAACAGAGAGAAAAAACGTTTTCCTGAAAATACGCATTATTTCGTGAGTTATAAACAAATTAAGATTACAAAAACAACCAAAACGTTCTCGTTATTTGGCGAATTAGGCAACATTTAACGACGGTACGGTTGGAGCGAAGCGGCTGGCCAATTGCCTGCGGGTAAGGCTCATGGCTGCCGCACCGGTGGACTGGTACGCATCGTCGCCAAAGCCCCTTGTGTCGCACAAGACACAGGACTCCGAACGTGATCGCGCCTATACGTCGTCCACTGCGCCGCGCTGAGAGAGCCCGATCAAAGGAGTTGAGTTCAGCGCGGTCGAGCGTGCTTTGCTCCACTTTTTTTACGCTTCAGCCGATCGGTACCAATGCGATCGGTGTGATCTAAGTAGCGATTCGAGGCAGGGATGGTTAGCTGTACCGTGATAGGTTAGAAAAAGAAGTAAAAGATGAGGATAACGAGTTCAAATACGCATTTGTTATCTCCCGAATGTCACACACAAGTCGGCGGAAAAAGATTGCAATATTGCTCCCTCGAAGTCGCTCGGCTCGAATAGGCTGGCCGGCTTTTTGTTTGGACGAATCGTCACTTGGCATTTGCTGTTTCGAGCGGGAACGGCTGCCGACTAGCACCTGATCATGCATAGCTCATATGAGTCCTCCTGAATTTTAATTAACTCTACCTTTGGCAAGTAATTCAATCTTCCATCTTTTGCCGGCATACCGGGCAAGCGTGTCTGGCTCCTTAGGTTTACGAAGCTTCTAGGGGTAGCGGCGTGTCCTCGAAGAACCGTTTACGTCCACGCACAGACGTGCAAACCAACACAAAAGACACGAGAACACCAAACTGAACGAGGAGAACAGCGCACGACACACGGCACAGAACAGCAGATTCAAATCGCGCAAATGATCCTTCCCGCACACGCCCTGACTGCATTTCGACATCCCGATTCCCGGATGGGGCGCTCGCGGAGGGCTAGCGAGCCGGGTGCGCCTGCACGCCGGCTTGCTGGATCTGCCGCTGGGAGGCGGGCGTCTCAACAGAGCGTATTTGCCTTTTTCTTTTTCTCGCACATTTAAAATGTTTTTTGTTTTTTGCTTTCTCTATCTTTTATTTTTCTCACTCAATCAAAACGACTTTTTGAAAGAATAACAATACTTCACGAAGGAAGTTTTGTCATGAGATATAAAAAGTTCACACCTCTTATAGCCTGCATAAAAAAAAAAGTTCTGGCGGCTTTGCTAACACTGCCAATCGCAAAGCCGTTTTCTTACAACGCCACCACCATCCCCAGCTGCGCGTTTGGAACAGACCGTGACGCAACAAGACGTTGCGCTGTTTTAGTCTGATCGAACTAAAATATGATGCGCTAATATTTCTTGGATTTTACTTGTCCCCTGAGTAGCCATCGACTATGGTGCCTGGAACGCGTCTCCGACGGGTGTGTTTACCGGGTCCAAAAAAGTGGATCCTCGATTTCCGCCTGATGACGTCATAGAAGTGTCATGCTGTCGCTGGTTGCGATCCTGGCGGTGTCTCAGCAGCTGTGGTGGATGTGGCAGACGCCTGTTCTTCTTCAGGTCGCTCTTCACTGTGACAGTCCACGGAAGCTACAGCAGCATGAAGTTGGGACGCCTGGGACGCCGTGACGACAGCGACACTCGCGTTCGCTCGTGCTTTTCGCCAGCATTTCTACGACCAACCACCAAGATCGCGACAGTCAACAGCATGACACTCCAGTCTTCTGTGACGTCATTTGTTGCCACTTGGGGACCACTTTTGATGTATGGGTGGGATAGGACGCTAAACATACCAGCCGGAGACGCGATCCAGGCACCATAGCCCGACCCACTAATGAGCTAATAGCACAAAAAGTGCAGAAGCTCAAATATTGTTGGAGGTATTTCTGCACACTTGAAGAAGGGAAGTCTCTTCCCGAAACGTCGTGCAATAAAGCCTCTACTGCTGTTCAAACATTTTTCTACGTTTACGACTTTCTTGGTGAAGACTTGTTCATCGGTACTGATTAAGGCCCCTGTAAGGTTAGATCCGAATCTCATGTCGTGCAACTTTTGTTTCTTTTGTCCAAATAAATTGACTAAGCACACGCGTCCAATTAAGGCGGGCATATTCCTTGGAGAGGCATTCGCAATTGCACTTTTAAAGATATCACACTGATCAAATACACGCATCGTACGAACTTCCGGAGGCGACAAAGCTAAGCAGTGCCAAACTATACGTCTACCCTTAAAAGCTGACCATAACTGTACTACAGCACGTAGTTAACGTTCCTCACAAAAAATGTGCGAACGACAAACTCACTAACCGCGAAAACAAATGCTGCTATACGGCGCAGGCTGAATCACACAGCCATACACACGACCCTACACCTGCTCCTCGGGTGTACAGAGATGAGTTCTTCAATTTCCGAACGGCGGAGAAGTCTACAAGGTCAGGTACGGCGGTCCCCCGGTGAGCATAGAAAGATCACGTGAAGACTGCCCCCCTCCCTCCCCGTTCCTCCCCACAAAGGCTGATTAGTGTCTGAGCTCATTAACCCATTCGTGGTGTAGGGAACGCTTTGCGGCTAGCCTCTATTAAAAGGCCATTTCTCACGGCCTCCCGCCGGGACGCAGAAGCCGCCGACGTGTTTTGGCACCCCTACCCTTCATTTTTCTTTCTCTCTCTCTCTCTCTCAGCTTTCTTTTAATATTTTTTTCGTTCGTTCGTTTTAGTGTGAACTCAAGAAGTTCGGCTGGCCACACTGATACCTGTTCCATGAAAAGTCATGGCCGCGGTGCTGACTTTCCAAGTTGAAAAAAACGAGTGCACGGAAGTTTCAAAATTTACCTTTATAGCGCAAGCCAAATGGATCTATATACGATTCGCTTTAAATTGAATCGCAAACATTTTGTCCTGTATTACACAAGCTATTTGTTTCTTCTTTAGTTCAAATGTTCGCTTTGCTAGCACGTTCCTTTCGCCCTTTTCACGAGAAATAAAGTTACCCCTTTGCCAAAGTGGTCGCCGCTAACGAGATTTAAATTCCCGTGGCTGTCGTCAAGATACTCCGTGTTTGCAACGTAAACTCTGCGAATAAGCTTCACTATGATTATATCAACTTACTACACCTTCGTTTTTGTTGTTTTCTATGTTTTGGAGGACAGGTGCAAGCGGACTACGAGCCATTTTATTTTTATTTTTTATTTTTTTGTCTCACGGAGAACATTAATGTCACACGTAAAGCTCCTACCCCCGCGCCTGTCAGACGTGGGTATATCGTAGGTTCACCAAGGTGCGCACTATATAATAAATGGTGAAAATGGCGCTGGGCGGAGCAAGCTTCGTACGTGACGCTAAATTGCCGGTTTCAGGCGCCGCCCTTTTGATGATGCGCCTGCACTACGCAGAACATCCCGCTACTCGAGGTCACGCGCGTAATTGACCTTGGGTAACGGGGTACTCTTGTCCGCTGGTTATTGAGATAATCGCGGAATTTCGGTTACTATATAGTATTATATATACCGGGTGTTCATTTTTAATTCGAACAGATTTATTTTAAAAAATCCGCAAAAGATGCACTGATACGGTTTGAGCAGGTGAGTTATACGGCCAGGGGTACATTGTGTAGGTGGCTAATCGTTGCGATAAGTCGGCTAATTAATTAAAATTCGTTAATTAACCTTTTAATTAGTGGAAATAAACATATGGTTCAATTGGAAACTTAGACAGCGTATCAATGAAAACACTAAATCAACTCTTTAGAACGCACTTGGAGCTCGTGGGAAACTCGGGAGCCCGCTAAAGTTACCACTCGTGAAGCAGGCGCGAAGCCGAAGCAGTGGCGGAACGCGGATGACTAGATCATTATCGCGTTCCGCAACTATAGCTTTTGCGCCTGCTTCACTGAGTGGTAACCTTGGAGGCCCCGAGTTTCCTACTGAGCTTCAAGCCGTTCTAAAAGAGTTGATTAGTGTTTTTCAGATGACGCTGTCTAAGTTTCAATTGGAACCATATGTTTATTTCCATCTGATTAAAAGGTTAATTAACGAATCTTAATTAATTAGCCGACTATCGCAACGATTAGCCACCCACATAGCGTAACTCTGGCCGTATAACTCACCTGCTCAAACCGTATCAGTGCATCTTTACGGATTTTTTAAATAAATCTTGTCGAATTAAGAGTGAACACCCGGTATATATATATATATATTATACCGGATATAACTTCGCAAGGTATGCGGCACTCCGGGTCGATTGACAATAACTGTGCACATAAACAATGTAAAAACTTTTTTTATGCCAAAGCATTTATTTTTTTATGGAGCGCAGCCGGCGTTGTCTGTAACCGCGGAAAACGGCCCCTAAATTCCGGCTCAGCGAAACGGCACCTGAATTCCGGCTGAGCGAAACGAGCAATAAATTCCCATTGGCTGCGACGCGTCATAGTTCCAAGGAACGCCACCCCACAGAGAAGCCCTCTTCCTGGCGCTGCGGCCCGCGCGCCGGTAAAAGGGAGAGGGTGGCGCGCGCACGGCCGCCTCAGAGTCCGCAGAAGCCGGCCGGCGGCCGGCCTCTGCGGAGGACAGCGGGGCGCGCTGCTTGTAGAAATGCGCTGCGTGTACGAATGCTTTCGCATTCCTACACGTAAGCAGTCTTAAGTATCTTCCTGTAATTTTCTTAAAGACATTTTATGCGTCGAGTCTGCGGTTAAAGACATTGCATTGAACCAGGTGTTGATGTCGGTATTCCGCATTCGGTTTGAAGTGTCAATAATTGCAACTCGTTCTTCCTGCCGCCTAGGGTGCTATTCGATTGTCAAATATATACTACATAATGAAGACGCCATTACACTGCAAAGAAACAGGAACGCACAATTTAGTTACTCATTGCTCTCTAATATAACTCGTAGAAATGAAGCGAGAGGTTTGATCGAACTATAAAGCCCCAATCACACTGCTAATGCACCATAAAAAAAAATGGTGCATACAATGCTCTGAGGGGTGTTTCTTTCCTGTATGAGAGTCCTGTCACTTTGGTGTCATACAAAAATGTCTAGCAAACTGCTGGCCACGTAAAATGTTCCGGATATCACTCCGCAACGTTACCGAGCCCGGCGCGTACGTCCATACGCTCACGACGCTCTTCATCGGATAACTTAACACGTGTCAGTCATAGAAACTTGATAGCAGTTCCTTGAACAGAGATATCGGTGGAGTCACACTCGGCGACAACGTCTCTTGACAATGCAGTGGAGGGTGCAGGCACGCGTTCCCTCTCCCATTTTGAGCGCCGCTGAATAAAGCTGCGCGCGGGCTCTCCTCCTCTCCACTACATTGGCAAGAAAAGTTGTCGCCGGTTTCTAATGCGACGGCTCTATCTAATTTTGACCGAAATGTACTCTACGGCGGACTGTGCCATGCTGCACTATTGCTGCGAAGTGTCCTGGTCTGCGACGAGGATGCTTATGCGCCGTTTGGCGATCGCGCTCATCCAGAACCCAGAGAGGCTAAACTTTGTTAAAAAGATAGTTTCCTATTCAGAATAGGAGAATAAAGGGGACGAGGAAATGGACAAACGACGCGTCCGACCGGTCACTAAACTCTGGCTCGAACGTTTGTTGTTTTTGTCGTTGTCTTTCTTTTTGAGCTGGGAACAAGCGTACACCTACCTACCAGTAGCCCGTTTCGGCATTTAAAGAAATGGCGCGCACATAACGAAATAAACAAGCACGCAAATATACTTTTTAGAAAAGAGAAAAAAAAAAACAACGTAAAAGACGAGTTGCTTTGGACCACCGCGTTACTGTTCAGTTTTGTTGCTTCTGTTTTTATGTATATCTTTTTATGTTTACGCCCGTCTCTATTGTTGCCAAATGTCGAAAGCCTTTTTTTCTTTTCAAATGCTTTGCTGGTTGTTCGTTATTCGCGTGTTTTTGCCCGTTCTTCCGTCTTAGCTCCTTGGTGTTGTTTCTCTCATTTCTTTCTTTTCCTCTTTTTCCACCTGGCGCGTTCGGCGCAGTTTCACGCATTATCAACACGGGCACCAGGTGTCGCATCGGCCAGCGAGAGACAGCGAGAGGGGGCAGGGCCGGACAGTTTGAGAGCCCTTTTCGGAAGTCTGGAGGTCGGCTCAATGTTGCCTGCCGGCTCTTAGTTTTGCCACTTTTTCTAATGGAAAGCGCTTTATCATTATTTTTTTTGCCACTCTACCCCCTCCCCCCAAAAAAAAACGAACAAAAAAACATCCAATAAGCCGGAATGTCTATTACTTTTCTCTCTCACTCACTCTTTCCCTGCCTCTAATTTTTTCTCTCTAAAAAATAAAGCGGATAGAAGGCAAAAAAAATAGTATCGACACCTTTAAATTAAAGTAAACTCGATATTAAATACCTCACCCTTTCAAGAAAAAAAAAGTTTTGATAAAACGCGCGACAATGTTCGAAGGACAATAATCGAACTTGAACAGGCACCCAAAAGCCGCATTCCCACTGCTTGTACACGTGATACAAAACACACACGGCGATCGCGGCGGACACGATGAGAGAAAATGTCTGCAGACTGCACTCCTCGAGCATGTTCGAAGCATCTGTTGGCTTCATACATGCTTCAAACATGTCTGCATGAGAGTCTTTTGTCTGGTCAATGTTACAGGACACAAGGATGAAACAGGCCTCAGTTGTATGATGTATTAGCGGTGGGACAGCAGCTTTGATGAAAGTCCCCCTATCGAAACGTCGGCGGTCATTGTGAGGCTTGCCAGAGGTTTCGCCTAAAGCTCTGCTGTGCCCACATTTCATAATGTTTTTGTTTTGTTTTTATATTGGTCAATGATGGAGAGTTTGAGTGATTTTATTATATTCACGGACCGCTTAAGAAACGCGTGGCGCGGTGTATTATGATCAGGTTTCCCGCTTCGTGATTGGTTCTTCGGCATTCTCAACGGCCAACGCCGCTATCTGATTGGCTGCGGGACGATAATGAGATGCACGGGGTTCGATGCGCCCTGCGTTTCTTGAGCTGTCGGCGACTATAGCGTTCAGTGCGTGTCTGATATTCTCGAGGTTTGTTGAAGCTTAAAAAATTTAAAAAAAGCTGTTCTCTCTCCTTTCTTTTTCTCACAACTCACGGACACGGACGCACATAGATACACAGGCACAGGCACACACACACACACGAGACACACACTTCGTTTTAATTAGGAAGTAGCTAGTGTAACCTCCTAATTAAATATAGATGTAAAGCCGGAAAGTATATTCGAAGTACGGGCAGGGCACTATGCTTTCAGAGTCCCTATAGAGGGCTATACGCAACTCATGCCGTCGCTCGCCCTCTCGCGGATGAACGAGGAACCAAAGGAGCGGGGACGGCGGCGGAGACGGTGGCAAGGATGGTCGACCTCGGTGCCGCTCTTACCGCATGGTTCTGGGCGGCGTGTTCGTGGATCGTGCAATTTTAACGGGAAGAAGCAGAGTGCGTTAAAATGGGAATTGCTGCGTTCCGCTTTGCAGCTTTCAAAAATCATCATTTTCATTTTCTTAACGCACGTCAACATCTCCGTCACCTGTGATGTGCTCCTGCCCTGGCTGTTTCTGTATTTGTAGCCAAACAAATTAATTTTAGCTCGCTGACCAGCGTCAGCGATCAGGCGCATGGAAAATCCCGGAGAATCTATCCCCGTCTCTTCCGCCATCTTGCGACTACCGCCCCGCCATGTTGGGTTTACGAATAGGACATCAACTAGTCAGTCTCACTTTCTCGGCACCTCTTGACATCGGCACCAGCGAAACCATATAAACCAATTATTTGTATACTAAAAAAACAAAAAAAAAGCGTTTTCTTGCAAGATTTGCGGGCATTGCCTGTGCATGCATGAAACGGGTTTTTCGAAGATCGAACATTCTATCATCTGTGCCTGTCGCTTTCCGCATCCCGCGCCAGCGCGTTTGGCAGGCCGTCAGCATCGTGAAATAGTCTATATACATTTCAAGCACTTGTGAACCTGCCGACTTACGAAAATCTGCGGAGCAACGAGTTTAATATTGTCACGTGGCGAAGTCACTCCGGACAACGAAGGAGTATAAACGAAGAGTTTATTGGACGAACTTGTGCCCTCGAAAAGAAAGACCGGCGGGAGGCGAGCGTGGGCAGTAGCCGGCGAAGAGAATAATAAAAATAACGGTCGGCCGGCTGCTATCTTTTGCCCGCTCATCGAACTTTCTAGAATCTTTGGATGACAACGTGCTGTTTCGAGAGCAGCGTCTCGATAAGCGTATAACGGGAAGCGCGCACTCATGGCGCGCGCATAAGGAGATGGATAACATTACGCAGCTCGTGGCTTGACACAGCACTACGCGTGGCAATATATTCGGAGAGAATGTCGACAGCACCTCGAGAACTCAGACACGAGATCACCAGAGCGGGATACAAAGAAACAGCTACCGACATGCGTCTCTAACGTCATGCCGTTGTGGGGCGCTGCTGTCGCCACGGCGCATATGCTGACGCTTTCCCTCACGCAAATTGCAGTTTATTGCGCACGCGCAATGCTCACAACTGCTAAACAAAAAAAAAAAAACGCGAGCTCAGAAGCCGTACTGCAATGAAGCTACGTACGGTACGACTGTCTGGCAGACTAACTTTTCTCTGTGTACACAATCCATTCGACGAAATTTTGATGGACCACAGCAGGGAGAAAGGCACCGAGGTTTTGCAGCCGCTGATCCGCCTGGGTGCGAATGCGTGCGTGCAAGGCCGAACTCCACCGATGGCAAAACACCTCGCAAGCAACGAGCTCACGTGCATGACTGCCCTCCTACGCAAACTGCGCTCTCTCTATCTTTTTTTTGCCTTTGTCTAAATCTAGCGAAAACTAGGTTTCGTTTTCATGCGTTCAATTTCGTTTTCCCTTCGTCCGCCCGACGGTATCCCATGCGTGCACCCCGCGAACGTGCAACTTTCTTTATCCTGGTTCGTTAGAAACGCAACGGAGGGTAAGTTTAAATGAGGAAGTTACATCCGTACGTTCTCAGGACAAAGCGATGATTCGTTTTTTTTTTTTTCGTGGAGCTTGAACTCGCATTCGCTTTTGTTCTAGTCCACGTGCGTACTTTCTAAGTCTCTAGCGAAACTTCCAAGTCTCTTTCGACGGCCAGTTGTAGAAGGAAAATAACAACATGACAACTAATCATAGAACAAGATAGAAATACCAAGACAGAGAGAGAAAAGAAAGAGAAGAAGGCGAGAAGGAACGAGGGAGAGAAAGAGTCATGTCCCAGAATGAAGTTCCGTTTAGCTCAGTGCATGAACGGACATGCGGTAAACATATGTGCAGGCAACCGTCCTCGCACACTGCATGATGATAATGATGGGTTGCACATCAAAGAAAAATAAAATAAGCGCCAATATTACCATACACAACCAGTGTCGCTGCCTGCGCGGGGTTGTCAAAACAAGGGACTACTTACATAATTGCAGAGGCCATGTAGGTCCATGGTTGACTTCCTCGTAAATTATTGTAGCATAAACAAACGTCCACGCAATTCCCCGTGACCGATAGGAAAGTTTAGATGTCCCATGCGTTTTATTTTTTTTAAATTTATTTAATAGATAGAGATACAGGGTTTTCAGGGCAATATAGTTTGTTGAATCGAGTTCGGAAAAAGCGATTACTAAGATATTCTTGTTCGTTGCTTTAGTGCAATCTGCCTCAGTTTGTCTAGAATTTCGGACGGTTTTCTAAACGCGACACATATCAAAGCGTTCAGAGCAGACTCCGTTACTATTTATTTAGTCATATGTTTGAATATATACAGTATATCGTCTAGCTAGACAGATGGTAACTGAGATGTGAACAGGAAAAGATGTCGCAAACAGTAACCTTGTTAAATAAATAATAGCACATGTTAATCTAATCCATCTGACGTTTTATTGTGAAACACTCTTGTGGAAATGGGAAGATATACTATAGATAAAGCCAAGTTGCGCCAGCAGTTTTGAAAGTTTCATGATGTAAAGGATATAAACTAAACGATTTTGTTTTTATAATGCGCCTTGCAAAAGTGCTAGCGCCCTATGTAAATTCCCGATATATTTTCAATTGTTTATTTCTAGTTAACGTTTGCCTGTTCTGAGCCTACCTAAATATTACACGCTAGTAAGCCTTGTATATAGCCGCAGGAGGAACAAATTGTTGGTCAAGCGCCTCCTCTCCCATGTAAACCCGGACATTCCCACGGCTCAGTCTACACGACCGAGGTCAGAGGGCTTATCGCGCGTCGGACAGGTTCAGGAAAGACCAGCAAATGGGACCTCTCCCGGAAAAATCCGCGAAAACGCTTCACAAAAGCAACCTCCACAGCATATACACCAGCAGTAGCAGAGAAACCCGAAGATCCACACGTATGCACGTTCCCCCGAACCAAATCCCCAGACGAAAACTGTCCGTGAAATCGCGGCACTTCTGGAAGGAAGACAAAATGGTCCCGACGGGCACCCAGCGCTTTTTTCTTCTTCTTCTTTCCGCAGAAACCTAAGAAGGGAAAAAGGAAATCCCTAAGCAATTGGGGAAAACTGCTCGTGCACCCACGGACGAAAACCCCAGCGGCTCATTTGTAAATTCGTCCCGGTCAATCCGTCAACCGCTCTGGGAATGTCGCGAAGACCCTCATCCCCTCTCCCTGTCGCTGCATGGATCTTCGGTCTCACGGGCGGTATCTTGTGAGAGATTTGAAATTAGCGGATTAGCTTACAGCCCCCCCCCCTCTTCCCTCCTTCCAGACGCAAACACACACGCTTGAAACTCGTCCTTGTTGTCGTGCTCGCGCTGGCGTTCCTGCACTGAGGGTTGTTAGCAGGTCGGGGAGTTTGGGGACGACGGAAGTGAACGGCTGGGAAGGAGGTGGGAGAGGGGCAATTTAGAACAAAGCCAGCCCCGGCGTCGAAAACAAGGGTCGTGCGACGCGACGGCTGACTGACGTGGTTGATGAACGACTGCATCGACACCCGGTGGAAAATGAATGAGACAAGACGCATGAGTTCGAAGAAGTCTGGTGGCTGTCTGAGGAGTCGAAAAGGATGTGTGGCGCAGCGTGTTTTTGTCCCCTGTCGGGACGAGTTTACACATTTGCCGCCGCGCATTGTTCGTTCGCCCTGCTCGAAGCGCGGTCAACGGGATTCTGCGAGGCACCCAGTTCGACGACTCGCCGGGCTTGTGCACTCTCCCAGCTTGTCAAGCTGTTTTATTCCCTCTACCTTTGCCTGCACGAGCTCCCTTCAAGCTTTACGTCTACTATATGAACGTTGAACTAGAAACACGTCCCTATGGCTGTACTTACTAGATCCTAGAAAGCATTGTTGTAGTTGTTTGTAAAACAAAAAACACAAACAAACTGAAGGTGACATTTGCGTGATACCTTGCGTCAGTTGCTCTGACTGTGTGCTTGAAGTTTCCCAATGGGTAGCCATAAAATAATCGAGGCTTCACAGATGAAAATTGTGTCGCGTGCACGCTCAGTCAGCGTGAACAAAAATGCTCAAGGAGTTGCGGTAAAAGTTTTCCCGCGCACCTCTGCACGCTGACTTCCGCGATATCTTCGAGGAAATGCCGGTTCGAGCGCGGGCGCAGAAGGTGGCTTCACTGTCGTTTTGCGTGTATAGCACGTTCCCATCACGCGCCTATTCGAACTGTTGAAGTTCGCGAACCGCTTCTTCTTTATCGTACTGGAGGGCAAGTTACTTCTTCGCATCTAAGAATAAATCGTTGTCTGTTCTCTCGGGTGTACACGGCTGCTATGGAATCAATAAACACTGCGCAAAACACCCTCAAACACGTTTCAGAGTGTCGTGGTATACCTATATACCTATGCATTCGGATGCAATGAGGATACACCCATCAGTTTAACGTGTAACATAGACGTATATTTTTGACCGAGTGTTCATCGCTGAGGGTAAAGGGTTTCGGTATGATCGCAGCGCGCAAAATCGGTGAAAAAGCGACGTAAACAAAGCAAGCAGATAAGCAGACAACCAAACGCAAACCTGGCAATGTAAAAAAAAAAAACGTTTTATTGGTTGCTTGAGTTTTTTTGACAGTACATCTTCGGGAAAATAGCCAAATCGTGACTGGCGCCGACGTTCCGGTCAACTCTAAAATAGGACTAGCACAGATATGAAAAATAAAAAAATAAAAATGGATCTCCGAAACGCTATAATAATAGATCAGAGTCTCGGTGCTCAACCATGTAAGTGTTCTCTACAGAATGGCGGATGATTATTTATTTACTTATTGTTTCTTTGTATATCTGGAGCAATTGTTTCGTCATGCTGAAACTCCACAGCAAACATTATTAGCGGGAGTCCTTTCATCTATCGAAGACGACATTAATAGTGTGTGCTCGTTTGAAAGGTATGGCGACGGTCTCTGTAAAGCCGCGGTCACACCGCTAGACGTCGTACAAAAAGAATGTCTGAGGCGTGTGTCTTCCTTGTGTGACCATCCTGTCCCGTTGATCATACAAGCAACTGTTGGCGGACATGTTCGGAGCAGTACATACGCGTATGGAAGCAAACGTACTTCCAACATGATTGGGGTGTGTCCGCAGACAGTTTTGTCGTTGTGTCGGCAGCGAATATTGTGTCTTTTAGTGCGATGTGTGCGAAGAGTCTGACTGCGGAAGGCTACCTGCCATATCAAAACAACGTTTCACACTCCATCTCGAGTGCTAACCTTTTCGTTTGTCTTCGCCTTCTGTCCTAATACGTTCGAAGGAAAAAAAACAAATAATAAAAAAACGGACCCAATTTACATTTAGAAACAGTGCCACGGAGTCCTCCTCTAACACGCTTTTTTATCTCCCAAAACAAACGTTTAAAAAAACAGCAAAAAAACAAACAAAGAACAAGGTAGTGTTTAAAAGCGACCTCAGTTACGGACGACGTCGAATTATCTCGAAGCCACTATACTAATGAGACGCGTTGACAATCGGGGCGCAAGACATGGCTGCCTCCGCTCTCGCGCGCGTTCGTCCTCACGCGCTGCAGGGTCCATTTCGGTTTTCCGTGCTCTCAAGATTAGCCCAGTTCACATACTTTTCCAGGCGTCCCGACCACAAAAAACACACACACACACAGACACACACACACTCCAATGCGCATGGCCGACCGGCTTATAGGACTCCCGCATCTGCAACTATACACATCGGTGTCGTGTCCTCCGTAGTCGTTAAAGCGGGAACAATAGACGGGCCCCCTTATCTTCTATGCGACGAGACAGACCTAGCTCGTTGCTGGCTGGAGCGCCGGGTCGGCGAGAGCTCAGCGGTCTGCGCGGGAGAAGCTGACTTTCCAGGGGCAGCGGTCGTCTGTCTCTCAAAGTGGCCGCTTAGACGCATCGCTGCTCGTCAACGCGATGTAATTGCGGCCCATTATGGCGGCGTGGCCCCTCGGGGAGCCATGCGACAGCCAGATGGGTCCGCGAGGACTGCTCCATGTGTAACACGAAGGTCGAGCGGAATTAAATCGTGTCGTAGGGCAGGCAGGCGCGGGCTTGTTCACGACGCGCGTTACAAGCAATCAAATGGGATAAGTGGGGTAATGAATTGCTCTCGCGGGGTTAATTTTCTAAATGCTCTATCGCATATCGTCCCCTCATCGGGTGATCTTACGAGTAATTTAAGTATACCTTGAGATTCGACAATAATGCCTTAATATTTTGTTCCTTTTGATCGGTTCGTCACGGCAAATCATTAAAACGACGATAACTTTTTTATATATATTTTTAGGTATATATTTAAAAGTCATTTCGAGTGTACTTCCCCACGATGCATTTTGAACACGTATCCTTCATTCAAGCAGTTCAGACAATCAAAATGGAAAGCGGTATCAGTCACCATTCATTGTTCACGAAGGTGAGTAGCGACAAAAAAGGGTGGACGCCTGCTATAAGCGCGAGTTAATATATTACGAACACAAGATTGAAAACGCTTAATTGTACACATCATTAAAACTTTATTATGAGCAGGGCTGGGCGTCAATTAAATGCTTTAACCCGACTAATCGGCACCCTTTAATCGATTAATTAATAGATTATTCGGTTTCGCTGATTTCCAAGCATAACATCTTAACGAGGATACATTTACATATCCCTCCTCTGCTGATTTTTTAGAGCGCAGCTCGTAGGCGCCATTTCCAGCTTAAGGGGCGTCGCCGTCCCCGTCGGTGTAACCGCGGGTTGCATTATGGGACGCTTCCGATAATGACTTTACATGTGAAGTCACGAGGGCAAAATTTTCCGGCTAGATTTTGCGGAAAATGCTCCTGCTAAATTTAGAGGAAAAATATTGCCTTCGTGACGCAACTCAAGCCGGGAAAGTTTTCCCGCCGAATTTAGCAGGAAACTTTTACCCTCGTGACGTCACACGTGACGTCACGTCAGACGTCAATCGTGACGTCGCGAGTGACGTAACACGGGAGGTCATACGTCCTCCTCTCCGTACACTCCCCTCCTCCTCCTCCTCAAGAGCTGCGCTTTAACTCAGCATTACAGAGAATCGTAAACGTCTTTCATTTGTTTTGCTATGCGATAACCGACGCAATGTATATATTTTAAATTTCAACTTCGATGTCTACTTGGGAACAGTCCAAAGAGACTTACAGCTTATTTTTCCACTTGTGGATGCAGACGAGTTGGTTGATATCCTCCGGCAGGAACGAGGCTCATTTGCTTGTTCACAATTGTCAGTGCTGCGCTAAACAGACATTCGCTTGGCGTTGAAGTGAACGAGTGAAATATAATCTTCGTTTTGCTGTGGTTTGCAAACGTCGCCCCTGCTTCTTACATTACATTTAAATTTGCCTAAGGTTTACGCTTCGTATTGATGTACTCCTCCTCGTCTGTGAAGTTTCTAATACAGAAGCAAGTAAAAGTGACGAACGTGCGCCACGTCTCGTCACTCTCAAGAAACTTATCGGTTAAAATTCAGCGTTGCTCACGCGTCCTCGACCCAATCAACTGCACGTGAGGTCACTCGTTTAAACGAAGGTAGAAAGGCCGGAATAATTGTTCAACAGAAACTCCTGAGTAGAGTAAAACGAAACATGAAAAATAACTTATTTTGCGCTTTCGATCCTGTCGGACTAATCCTCCCCGTTGCTGCGCGCAGTTTCGACTATTGTTGACTTTTCAGTTTTCGGAGGGTTCCCGGCGATTTTCTTCGAGGGCATGGACGGCGTTTGGCGCGAGGCCGAGGAAAAGCCACGCCGGGCCACATGCAGCTGCCGACCCCGACTAACCATGCAGACGTCGTCCTCGCCCTTTGTGTCCTCGGTAGTTTGAAGGGGAGACTCAGTCGGCGGAATGTCCGCAATTGGTCCCGTGTATATATCCAGTCAATTGTCCAGCTAAGCCGCCAGGCTTTTCTGTCGAACCGCAGCCATTGAACCACGCGACGCGCGGTTCAGCCGTCCACTTTAGAAGGAACGACAACGTCGCTGATGACCGATTTGGTGAGTTTATATACATAAATATCCATCACCAAAATCACTTGACTATTCCAGAACTCGGTTAAACTCTGTAATTTTTATTTGTTGCAATTTAAGCTTTTTATTTGAGGTAAGCGTAGTGTTTTATCTTTGTTCTGTTTTGGTTCAACCGATTAACCGGTTTAAAAAATGATCGCGATTAAAGCATTAATCAGTTAATCGGAAGGTTAATCGATCAATCGCCCAGCCCTCATTATGAGGTAATTGTTAGACTTCAGTCCTCTTATTGCAAGCACAATATTATTTATCACTTTAGATCGCGAGGAAAGCAACCACAAAGTGTTATCGCATTTCTCGCAGATGAAATGCAGCCACGAAATTTATGAGTGTTTATATTAGCGGCTTGCATCGACTGGAATCGTGCGGTGATGCCTGTAAGCTACATACACTAATCTTATGCACGTCTTAAAATTACTTACATTCATGGTTTAAACTTTAAAGAGTCACCATCTTCGTTCAATGAGACCAACTTTCAAGAAAGTACTCAAATCTTGGAGTTTGCATTTCATACTGGTTAAATCAACTTTAATTTAATTCTACCTACATAGGGTTAATGCACAATGATGAGGCTGCAAAAAAATGTAATAATTGCCCTTTTCAATATTGTGATACCCTATAAAAGAGCGAACAGTTAATTTCACCAAGACATCGATTGCAAAGGAGAACCAAGTAAAGATAAATAGGTAAGGGTTACGCGAGGCTTCATTGAGAAAAGAACGAATCCCATTGCAGCTGCAGGTTGGAAAGAATGTTGGCGTCATGTCATTCGTCGAATGTTCGAGCGATACTGCTGGACTGCAAATATAAGTACACTAAAAGTCTACTTCCCATCTTTCCCCTACAAACGTGTTTTATACAAAAACAATAGTCGACAAAAATGTTTAAAAAAGAAGAAATATTGCTTATTGAAGTCAGCGTGAGGAGCACGAGGTTTCTTGTATACAGAAAAGGAGAATGAGAATAACAACAAATGCAATAACTTATGTCAACGTTATCAAATAATTATAACTCAGTGACTGAAAAGCATGGGGTAAGTGAGCGTGAGAAACGTGTGGCCAATTGCAGTCAGTCCATTCTGGGACTTGTTTGAAGTAGTAAATTGGTCAAGCTGATCACGTTTTAGTGAACGGTATTGCTGTCTCTGGAAGATCCCGGTCTTCGTTGTCTTCCTTTTTCCGTCTGCACGGAGTCGAACTACGCTCTTGATGTAGCAACCGGATTTTGCTTGACCAGATATTATACGCGTTGCGTGGGACCATAAAATCTGGTCTTTACTTGACCCTCACTAAGGTCATTTCTCTCTTTCTCTCTCTCGCCATTCATTCGTTTATTCCCAGTACAGCAAGCTGTAAAACAAACTGCGTGCTTTTGCTCACTCAGTAATTTCACAACCAGACTGACGGCGTATCCAGCTGTCAACACCTAAAGTTCTAAACCCATACCAAATATGTATCTACCGTTTACTCCGGCGCTGAAATTGACACCACCATAGCGGCCGAAACACGAAGCTAAGGGGATTGCGAATATACACTCCGCTGGTGAATCTTCAGAAGTACCTTGTTATAGATACACTCGGTATCCTGAGAACTCGGGAAGATATATATAGTCAAAGCTGGTACAGAAGAACTTAAAAAGGAAGACATATCCCAAAAGCCAAACACGGTTTTGGCAACACACAGGTTATTCCATTAAACAAAACGTATCGCTCCAATGACTCGCCATGTGTGTCATTGTTTGTTTATACAGGTGAAGAGTAGAGATTATAGTCAGCGGTGGTGACTCCCCAGCATATGATAAATTTATTCAGCGCAGTGACCGTTAGCCTGGGGTCTTTGCCGGGGGTCGCGCAGTGACTGGGATGCACGTCCACATGCCTGTATGCGATGTTCACCCGGATCGAAACGGGCAGGGAGGGGGATCGAGCCCAGGATCCACTGGGGTCTGCAGCGAGAGCTTTTCGCACCACGTGCTACGAGCTGCTGTGCGTTGACAGACCGAACGGGATTCGAAGAAGCGCCGATGCGTGTATTTTCAGAGAGAATCGAAAGTTCGGCTTCACACTCTACCGCGCAGTATTCTCCTCGCCCTCTTTCCCGTGCATCGCGCCGCAGCCCCCAGAAACACGTACCTTGGTCCGTCGTCCCGGTCCGAGTGCCTGGAGTAGCTGTCAGCGGGACTGAGCGGCCTGGGCAGGTGACGAGCCAAGGGGTGAAGCGGGCGATCGTCGGAGACGGGATCCTGGCCGCCGCCAAACTCCGCAGCCGCGGCCGCGGCCGCCAGCCGCAGCGCCGGGGCCGGTCGGCTCGCTCAAAATGTCCCGTAAGGAGGAAAGGACGGAGGGCAAGGCCGGACCGCCGGGCATCGCGTCGGTCGTGCTGCCAGGTCGCGAGCACTTGGGACCGCTGTCCCGGCGAAAGGTCCACCGTCATCGAGGCCCAGCGTCGTGGTCGTGGTCGTAGCTGAGCCTAAAACGAAACCACTCTGCCGGCACCGTCACGCGGGGGGAAGGGGGAGCACACCGGGGCCGTTGTCTCGTGGCCGTCCGTCGAACACGCGCGAGGGCACGGACAACTTTGCCGAGCGGACTCGAGGAGCGGCGCGGGGCGCACCGCCTTCCCCGTGGGAGGGACTCCCGGCTCCGCCCTCCGCGCTGACGTCAGCTTGGGTGCGAACCAATAGAAAGTTGGGCTCCAAAAAGCGGCGTAGAGAAAAGATTAAAGGGAACGAAGAGGTGAGGTGGGGGAGAAGCGAGAGCTCGCGCGCGCATGTTCGGTCTTGGTTCACGCTTCTGCGAGAAATAAGCGGTTCGTTTTCGGTGATTAGGGAAGCGACGATGGCAAAACAAACCAAAACAAAAAAAGCGTCATAGATGAGAAGAAAATAAAAAGTAGCGGCAGATTTCGTCTTTTCGTTTTCTTTTTTTTATGC
Organism: Ixodes ricinus; assembly: GCA_037355805.1. Classification (NCBI taxonomy): domain Eukaryota; kingdom Metazoa; phylum Arthropoda; class Arachnida; order Ixodida; family Ixodidae; genus Ixodes; species Ixodes ricinus. Next base: position 128,621 of record JAZHYW010037093.1, read on the forward strand.
CCGTGGACAGTCGTCGCTGCGCCGCCAGTCGCCGGCACTTCGAGCGCCCTACTACAGCGGAGGCGAGGAATAGGCTGGCACAGCGCGAAGTGGTGACACTGAACTTATTAAAATTTATCAAGCAGCCACGCTTTTCGCGCGCGCCTCGTGAACTGGCGCTCGCGCAGGCTTTTATGCCTCCGGCGTCGCGCGTCGTAATGCGCGGGAGCTTTGTTTTAACTGCATACTATCGGGACACGCTTTTTTGAAAGCCCGCGGCGCGGCGAGGCTCACGCGAATGCTGGATGTTTGCTCGGGCGGCGGCGGCGGCGAGCGCTTTTGTCTAATGAGCGAAGATAGCGAGATGAAATATACTCTCGCTTTAAACGACCAGTTTAAGACGGTGGCGGGTTCTGCTCTCTTAATTAGTCGACTGGGGAGGAGAGTTCTTGGGGGAAAGGAGGCGCAGGGAGATGATAGTCTGCTTTCCAGGCGAGACGCTTTTGTTTGAAGACGCTCCGTCGTGTTGTGGGTTTTAACGGGACAGTGTTGAAGTCCTGGGCGTGCCCCATAGAGAAGGCGCCTGAGTAATGGTTCTATTCGCCGCGTTTTTGAGGATGGCTGCCGCCTGGCCGTTTCACGAGTTTTGGCGCACGCCTTTCGCTCTTTGTTTACTACTTTCCGGGGAAGTGTACGTGTGTTTGTGGAGGAGAAAAAGAGGGGGGGGGAAGCGTTGAGTCAAGAAAAGACGGTAATTAATTACGCGGTTTGTTACCAGTTACGGGATTAACATTTAGTCTAGGCGCGGGGTGTTTGGAAAACTTTCGTCCGTGTTGAATACTTTTTTTTTTTTCTAAAGACAGCATAATGTATAAAATATAAATCAACTAAGCGACGAAGAGCGTCACTTTAATGTTTCGGTCATATTTTCTCACAATTTACAATCTCAAATATGCTCACCGGATTAAAATCTTGACCTCGAATATTGAGCAAACTGAACATAAACAGGCCCTAGACCAAAGATGCGTTGTTTTGAACAAGTGAACGCATACAATATATGATAATAGTGGGGCTAATCGTAGTTATAGCTACCTCATATGACCGGTATGCTACAGGCAAGGAAAGCAGCGACGACACAAACTTGACACGAACAAACAGAAAAAGGAAAGATGTTCATCCGGATCGTGGCAGTGGAGGCCTTGGTGTGAAAGCAAAACATCCAATCTTAAAACCAAGATCAAGTGTTTACCATGGGAGCACGTGGCGAAACACCACATCGCGGGTTTACAAAGAGAGATCGGATGGACGTCATTCGAAGAAAGAAAAGCTATACGATATACTCCGCGCGAAACGGACGCCACGCAGCGGCAGAACCGAGAAACTGCGGAAGGAATTGTTCTTTTACCGTGATCGTCTTCTTTCGCTGCAGCTTTGCATTGTTCTTGAAGCAACACAGCTTCACCTGCTTGTTTATCAAGACCGACTAAATAATCAGAGCTCAGCAGTGCCGCAGAAAATGGGGAATTAACAATGGCGTCGATACCGCTTAGTGATGTGCAATTTATTTTATCCGCCAGATGAAAAACAACCTCATCTCCAGACACATCGTCCTGTCCGAAACTAGTAGTGAAAACCACCGACAGGAGTAGACTTATAAAATAAAGAGCGTCACAAAAATCGCCTCAGAAAGATAGAAACTTAAATAAAGGCTTAGGAACTGTCTGTATTTCATTAGTTAATTAAACAAATAATAGCAAAACCCCAGTCATTTACCATGTTAACCAGGATGTCATCCTGCTTTTTAGTTTTCCAGTTTTGACTTCTAAAGAACCAAAGACGGATTTCGGTATTTGATCGATCGTCGCAAGTCTCGTGTTTGGGAACTTCGATCTCTAGGCTTAGATACCTTCTGCGCAACAAAGAAACGTTTTACGTGATTTTTTTAAACAGCATTAGAACCGCGAAATATTAATTAAAGTATTTTTTTTAATATATAATTTTTTTTAACGATAAGTTACCAGGTTTGGATGATGATAACGTTTCTAACAATCAATTTTATGATATAAACTGTAAATGAAATTGAAGCCAAACAAACCCATTTTCAACAAGCACGATATTGTTATAATCAAGTACAGGTGTCTTAGCGAAACACGCCCTTGAATACAAGAGGAAATTCTAAAAACTTCACCAGCTCGCCTGTGTTGTTACCCCTTTCTTTACTAATATTTTCCTTTTCCTTTTTTTCCCTTTTAAAATCGTGTCCAAGCAACCGTGGCACTGGGTACAAAAAATAATGTATAAAATCATTACTAATGCGCCGAAAGGCCCACTCGCGACATTTGGCCCTCTTGCAACCGCTTTGCCAAGGCACGCTAAGCCTCGATGAGCAGCTGGGCTCGTTTAACCCTTTTTTTATTCGTTTCTCCTTTAAAAAAGAAAATGAAAAAGAGAAAAGCTCGTGCTATAGACTGTGGGAAAGCATACAGTGTTCTCCAAAACCTAACGCCGTGTAATGAGATTGTCCGTTTTGCGTCACTTTTTTGTGCCATTCCTGGACCTACTCTGCCGGCTCAAGTTCGTAGTGTTGTTTTGATCCCCTATCACAACGTAGCACGGTGGAGAGGTTCCAACTGCTGCAGTGACCAACGTAGCCTTGAGCAGCCGGCAGTAAATCAATATTTAGGTAACCGAGCGGCGGCGTTAAGCTTGAAGAGCACTGAACGTACAATTACATAAAATACGTAAAGCCGCGGGGTCACGCAGGCGTACATATACAAAAGACAGTCTGCATACAGATTCGAACGCAAGTCACCGCGAGATTCGCGTTTCGAATGCCGCATGGCAATGAGTTTAAGGAGAAACAACTGGCACGCGGCATTCGAACCACAGATGTTGGGGTGACTCGTATTTTCAGACTGAATTTTGTATGACGTATAAGCGGTGCGACCCCGGACTAATAGTGGAAGCTCACACAAACGTTTATTTTGACCACTAAGCGACGTCAAAATAAGTTAAAGTTTCATTCTTATAAAAAAAAATTATATAGCAAATCGTTTTAAAATAATCTTGAGGGACCATCCTTATATAGAGTTTTCGTCCACAACGGTCGCACACCGTATACGGTATTAACAAAACTAAAATCCTTCTGCTTATTATTTTTTTTTTTGCGTTGCAGCAGCGGGTTTGATGTGCTGCATCACTTTTCGGAAGACTAATTCTAGGCTTCAGGGGTGGCTATCTGAACGAAATCATCGGTACCTCTAGTTATTTTAATTATAATGCAATTAATGTAAAGGTGCTGTGTTTGGAAATTTGTGTTTTTCCTTTCTCTCCTTTGTCTCCTTTGTTCCCCTTCTCCAGGGATTATTCCTGCCATGTCGTAGTTATTTTAAGTTCTCTCGATCTGCGGTTTTGCAAGAAGGCTTGATGCTTGACTTGTCTCTTCCACACGTTGGGACACGCGCCTGGCACTCCCCCATGCCGTCACAGCACGCATGACTCACTATACCTCGACGCCAAGCAAAAAGAACGCAATGGGCTGTAAGTTTTCTCAAGAACCTTCGGTTCATGCTACTTATGAACGACAGTGTAAAACAAGGACGGGTTTCTCAATGCTATGTTGAACAAGTATAGCTAAGCATCGAGAGTACTCTTGTAACCCGCTTTGACGGTGCTTTTCGGTCACATTAAACATTCTCGTGAACTTCCGCTACAAGATATTTTACGTAATTTTATGCACTTCCTCACGTTGCAAGCTTTTTTTTTTTTTGTAAAGAAAAGAAACAAATACTAGTAGGTTTAAACACGGCAACGTTCTCAAAAGGTTTTATAGTGTGCATGGAGAAGCTGAGAGTTGGAAAAAGCTGAAATTTCGTGAGCTGCCGGCTCATAGAAAATTGTTTGTTTTTCCCGAATTGCCTTATCATTACGCATAAAACGTTTGGTAGGAAGTATCTGTATGCTTTTAATTCTCGTAGGAGAATTTAAGGAATCCGTTGAATTGTAATTTCGGATATTTCTAAGTTAATAAATTGGACTTATGTAGGAAAACCCTAATATATTAAACATGACACCAAGTGTTACTTTATTCAACTGTGTGCTAAATCGGAGCCAAAGAATACCATAACAAGGTGCCAAGAATTATTTAATTATTAGGGATAGAAAGGACGACGAACGACCAAGATTTGAATCTAAATATAGATCAAGAGTCTCAGACACGCAGCCCTTGGGCAGCATAGCTCCGCTCTTACAACGTGTCTCACATACTTTGCCCTACTCTGTTTTATTTCGCATAGTTAGTATTGTTTTGTCTCACTTTGGCCTCTCAGCTCTTTGTCAGGTGTAAATCGCGAGCTCTTCGCTTAATTAAGGACGCACCGAGAGCTTCACTCACCAGGGGAAACGAAAAAAGATTAATTTTGTTGTTGAAAACATTAGGCAAATTTTGATTTATTTGATGTAAATTAGATTTATTTGATTTAAATCACTGTAACTAGGAAATAGAGTGACTCTTTATTAGTACACGTATATTTAAACTTAGGCAGATTGATTGATCAAACCATCCAATAACTGGTAACAATACGGAAGAAAAGAGATACTGTGTATTTAAAGTACAGTTTCATTATATACTTTTTATTAAAGTAGTTAGCTAAAAATTTTCGAGATAGCTCAAATGATTTTTTTTTTTAGTTGCTCGCTATAAGATATTGCGTTTCTAGATTGTGTCTCTTTCACGTTATAATTTGCTCGCACTAAGACGTTATGTACCTGACAAACAAATTTGTAGGTAGAAAGAAAGCCCAATGATCCCATTTACTCAAAAGAACAATGCTTTTCCTGTGTTCAGCCCCTTGCTTAACTAATAAATCCTCAATTTCAGTAAAAAAATGGACACAGAAAGCATTAAATGACAGGGAAACGATAAAGTAAATGCCTCTGGGTTGTATTTTTAGGGGAAAAGTTATTTTTAAGTCATCATAAAAATAAACTGGAATGATTTAAATCATCTCGATTTTTATCCTCCAACCTGGTATGAACCTTCGGTCAGTAGGAGCAACAGCCAAAGATAAAGCTGTGGACCTCGGGTTTCCAGGCTTTGAGAAGTACCTGTTAAAGTACAAGTATTATTTTATGGTACTGATATAAAAATTGGCAGAAAAGCAAATCTGTTGTAAGAAGTTTGTTTAGACATTTGAGTGAATTGAGCACCAGGATAACGACAGCGCGGGCTCACTCTCTTGTTGTGTTGGAAAAATTCCGGCCGATGGGCGAGGAGGTGCAATTTCAAATCTTGTTATTACATCAGGTGTTTCCTAAAAGCGGTAATAAAAATCAGGCTAATATGTCATGGCAAAACGCCAACTCATAACAAAAATCTGTGAGAACGAGGTATCTCTCTCAAGGAAACCTTTGAGGTGTCGCAAAGAGACTCGGCTGCTTTGCAACCTAAATCACCACATTTTTTTTTTTTAAGATTGCACGTCATTTTGTCTTTGGTTTCCATATCAACATTTTTAATATACTGTGTGCATCAAATCAAATCAAATCAAATCAAATCAAATCAAATCAACTTTTATTTTCCATCACATGATGGGGATACCAAGGTGAAAAAGCTGCTTATATGCAGCTTGACGAGCCCCTGGCACCCCTACATAGCAGACAGCGCAAAAAGAAATCATCGAATAAACAAACAAAAATAAAAAAAAACAATACAATGTGCATTTTTATACAATGTTAATGAGTCATAGAATGAGCATTATGTTATACAATGTTAACGATGCTATTTTTATTAAGTGAAGTGATATCAATTTCTAGCGATGCGATATGATTTAGTAAGTGAGGCAAGTGCATGTTTAATTCTTTGATGTCCGAAGTTCGTACGTGATTTTGGTATTTGCCATGGATGTATTTGACGGGTTTGATAAATTGGAATTTGTAAATGAAGGTCAGCGAGGTGTACATGTAACAGCTAAACAAATTCGTTAACTTTACATGGGTGCTGTTTTCACTGTGCATTTACGGGCCCGGTCACGATGATCGCGATCGATCGGTTAATTAACTAAGATTGCTTAATGAACTTTCTAGGTATTTGTTTTATGAGTCATCTACAAACTGCAGTTTTTAAATCAGATCACTCATAATGGATAGACGAATTTATTCAGTGTGCGAAAAGGCAATGGTTTGAGATATTTAGCGAGATATTTTCGAATGTATGTCAGCAATTCCGTTCGTGTGGACGTACCAGTGCCAATCACCTCTTCTTTATCTCGGCAGCGCGTCGTTGGGGGAACTGTTAATTGGACGCTGCTTAGATAACGACAAGGTGCCAGTCACTTTTCTCCGCATTATTGAAGGATCCCCACTCCGAAAAATCCCACGCCCTTCTATATATCTGCACGTTTTGAAGTGACGACAAAATGCAAAAACTTATGGATGAACATCTCGAAGACCATTGCCTTTTCGCAAATTGTATACATGGGTTCAGCCGTTATTAGTGACTTGCTTTAAAGCTGCAATTGAAACTAATAAAACACACACTTACAAAGTTCATTAGGCAAATTTAGTTAATTAGCCGATTGATCGTGAATAATATTGCCCCATCTAACGTCCGCCCAGCCCGTTAAGTACATAGTGAAGACAGGGAAGGCACTGCATTTTGTTACAAGTAAAAAGAAACACCCTGTATAATAAGTCCCAAGTCGGAGCGTATATCTGAACAACTTTATTTCACTTCTGCACCGACATCTCTTGCCGAAGTGTAGCATATAGAATCGCATTTCGCCTTGACGCTCCTGAAGCTAATGACACTGAATGTATCTTGCGGTCTTGTAATCCCGCTGATTTGGTAGAGCTCGAGCACTGCATACGACAGCGGCTCCAATACATATGATACAGGTTTGAAGTAGCGGTGTTAAGACATTGTAGGGTACAATATGTATATTAAAAAAAAAAGCGTTAACCTGGGCTTCTTCTAATTTCCTTCTTACGAACCTATATCGCCGCAGGCCATTTAGGCCTTCCGAAACGTTATCTCAAGGGCGACGTTCAAAGCCCATCGGACAAAGTCATGTATCTCGAACGCCGTCTTACAGGAAACGATAGTTCGTTGATTTAGAATCAACATCTTCGATTTCGTAAGTACCAACAAATTAAACGAAAAGTCTATATCTTCGGTTAAATTCGCGAATCAAGTTGACGAACGAGGAAACGAAATTTACAGTATTCATTTTTACGTTGCCATCATATCACTCTTCCACACTGAGGAGAAGTCCCTTGGCGTCCAGAAAGCGCCTTAGTTTCATACCTTAATTCTACGTTGCAATAAAAAAAAAAACATTGATTTTTTTGTTGTTGAATCGACCTGCTGACCTGCTTTCCTCCGCCGTTTTGCCTGTAACCAGCGCGCCCCCTTTGTTCGTTCAAGTTGCCAATTTGCGGAGCGACTGGGACATGGGTGAGGAGCAGGAAATGGGCCCAAAAGAGGAGCCCTTTGTAGAGAAGAAGTGCCCACACAAAATAGAAAAAGCAAAGAAGTAAACTGAGGGAACAATATTTGGCTAAGTAGATCAGAAAAAAAAATAAACTAAGAAGATTAGGCAACAGAAAAAGAAAAAAGTGGAATGGGAAGCAGGTTGTTTAGGATAGAAAAGGCGGCTCCGTCACGCGGATAAATATCTTGGAAAATATTACTATTGAAAAGCGTAATATTAATGTCTTGTATGTTTGGTTACTGCTCTTCGAATTGAGAACACTGGTTATAGGGGGCGCAAGTCGCCGCCTGACCCACAGGCTGCGCCCGTATTATTCATCCCTCCATATACCCAGCCGACCTGCGCAGAGACTTCGTTCTTCCCAAAGTGTGTCCCCGCGCATTCGCGGTGCACAAAGCTCGCGAAAGCAAGCGTACTTCTTTTTTTAAACAATGAGTTTTGTGTATAACAACAAATAAACAAAGAGAGATAAAGAGAGAGGAAAGAAATTCAGGACGGAAGCCGCAGCGTACATATGGTGTAATTCGTGCGTCCCAAAGTCGACGCCCATCTCGGATAGCTGTCGATTTCGGTCGGGGAGCGAATTAAGGAGTGTCGCTCGCGCGCTGAATGCTCTCGACGCGCACAATTGAACCCTGGTCGCGTCCGCGAAATCTCGAAACTCACTCTCCGTCAAGAACAACTATAGAGTGTGCCCATACTCCGTTTCACATTTACGATGAACCTCAGCGCATACGCTTCGAACCATCTCAGCCAATACAGCTCTGTGGACGCATCACCTGACCACGCGACCCGCTCGTTGCTGGGCCCCTCTCAGAGGTCACGTGACATACACAAGGGATTGCATCGGCTTTGGTGGCACGTATCGTCACCTGCAGTCCATCGTAACTGAACGGCTCAGAAAAAAAAAAGATAAAAAAAAAGATTGCCGCCGCTATGTAGCATGTCTCTACGAAAATAACAGCAACGAAAAGAGGAAAAGAAGCCACGACCACATGCATTAACAAAGGAAATGCGATAGCGTGTTCAGCTGTCTCGGGTGTATTTCGTACCCTTCGATTATGAGGGGGTTGGTGGGCGACGCGGAGGGTTTTGCGCGGCCGTTGTTGGACGAAGCAGGCTTCCCTGTCATTCGCCGCCATATAAGGCGTACCTGTCGGCTCGCACCAACTGCGCCTTTCGTTTAGCCGCGCGATACGCGTTGAAAAAAGAAAAAAAAGTTACACTTCTTTTGTGTGTTTTATATTGATTTTTCTTATATAGAATGCTCGCAACGACACTTTGATGGTTGCGGTAAGATATACGCCCAGACAAAATGAAATCGAAGGGACTTCATTTTTTCCCGACTTTGATTTGCTCTATAAGGCAGCACTCTTACTGCTGCTTTATCGTACAATCATACGAAAGATGCACGTTGTTCGCTCCAGACATGATTACAAAATTGCCTGCAGACACACCTCGAGCATTTTAGGAGAATGTTCGCTTCGCACATACGTGTGCTCTGAACATTGTCTGCCGACGGTTTGCGTATGACCAATGGGACGTCTGTCCGTCATATCAGGAAGAAACGCGTCTCGAACAGTGTTTACAGGCTGTCCTTTGTCCGACGTACTAACAGAGTGACCGCGGTTTAACGGCTGATGTCACGCCTGTACAGGCGTGACATCAGCCGTGCTAACTGCTATGCCTAATTTAACTCTACATGGAGTTAAATTAGGCATGGCATAAGGTTTGTTTTGGCAGGACAGGAGAAATTGCCCGCAGGTAGCCTTTATACACGCTCGATTTTTCACGGAGGGATCGGACTTCGTCCAATGTTTTGATCGAGGTCATTAAGTTATAGTCATCGCTCTGCTAATTGATTTGTCTGGTAAAAAAGTACGCCAATGATTTTGAATTGGAACAATGAGAAGAGAACCGAGGGATAACGAACAACTAAAAGAGACGAACAGACCGAGCGCCGACTTGTAACTCTCGGTATTAATTACGCCCTATATACCAACTAGCCCAAGTGTCAAACGATTGATTGAGCAGTGATTGATCATGTCGGGGTAGAATACACTTAGGAACTTACTTCGGATGATGTGCGTAGTTGCATTTTTCTTTTCATTTTTTTTCTGCTTAATACCTTGGAAATGGAAAATACGCGTTGTAAACGTGAAAAGCGCAAAAAAAGATTAAAAAAAAACGGACACAAAAGAAAAAAAGAAAAAAATACATGGAACAGAACCAATATTTTTCTTTTTCTTCTCAGACATGTATACGAAAGGAGGCGTTTGCACACCGGATGTTCTTACATGAACCCTTGCCGGTATACGCTCGTGCGGTACCGGACAAGCATGAAGAAATCGAAACCCTCGCGACCACGCTTAGACGTAAAAAAAAAAAAAAAAAAGAAACGTTATGCCGCGGGCATTGCTAATACAGCATACCAAAGACAGTCCGTCGACACTGCATGAGGTTGCGTGCTTCTTCCCTGTATGACAGTCCTGTCGCACGGATCATGAGAAAACTCTCTTCAGACATGCTCGTAAGATACACGAAGCGAACATGCTACGAACATGCTTTTAGATGTGGCCTCAGATAATTTTGCCATCATGTCTGCAGCCTCATGCATGTCTTCTGCATGATGTATGATCCGTCTTGACTCCACGGGAAGCACGGTAGAAAATTTATAAACGCACCCGCGAACATCCTGAATGCTGCACACACACGCGGTTCAAGGGGTATACACTCTTCGACCATATCGCGTCTACATTTGTTTCGCTTCGTTTTGTTTTTGACCAGCCCCTGCAATTCAATCGGTCACGTTCGTTGTGTTTTCGCCCCAAAAACCAGAGACCGCGGGCGCCGCGTGAGAAGTTCACTAACGCCACGGTCCAGCGCTTTTTTCTTGTTTTTTTTGTTTGTTTTTCATTTGTGCGCGACGTTTTACTACGATCTCGGCGCACTTGTGTATACAACGAAAGCGCCCGTGCGTGTTTAGCGTAATCGAGATCGGCGTCGCGTCAGTTCGTCTCTTAATCGCTTTGCGTCTCTTTGTTATTATCTAAAGGATCGGCGCTCCATCTTATAAGAACAGGCACAGAGCACGATGGAAAGCATCCTCTGTCCGCTCGACAGACCGATGAAAGAAGCTCTTTACGAAAGGGACACCCCTCCTCTCCCGACAAGCGGCACTACGCAAGCTCAAAAAGCTCTTTAATCATCCACTAACGGCGTTGGCTCGTCGACAGTTTAATCGACATTTTCATCTCATTTGTGTCGCAATCAATGTTATAACGCTCACAACCTTTGTAGATCGCCTTGAACGGATAGGTAGGGTGTTTTTTTGTTCGCGTTGGCTGTCTGTCCGCTAATACTTTACAGTGTGCCGTGTCTCGCACGTGCGTTGTTTGACGCAGCAAGACCATCAGCAGCTCGCCATGTATCGGGTATACTTCGTTTTATTGTAAGTCAGAGAGTGCAGATGAGCAGCTGACATGTTAACGGCATACGCAGGCAAAGCGCGTGAAGTCACGATGCCGCCTGCGCGCTCGATCAGAATTACTAGCGCAAACAAAGGGAAAGACAACGAACGAACGCGAACGCCATGACGTTGCGCTTTTCGGGCTGCCTGATGAGGGAGTTTTCGTAGACCGCGTTTCCCCTCCGCTGAGCCCTCCGCAACGAAGAAGGTGTTACTGCGCTTGCGCGCCGATAGCCTTGACTGTAGAGTTCCGGCTATCATAGCGGGCTGCGGAAGGCGTAGCGGGACGGCGAAAACGATCTACGACAAACTGCCTATTGACTTCATCGGCTTGTAGTGCTGCAGAGTACGCTGCGTCTCGTACAGAGCGCGACACTGTTAGCGCGAACAAGCGAACGCCGGTTTTTTCAGTTTTTCTCTTTGAAACTCATCCAAGTTAATATTGCTATGGAAAGAGCTCCTTTAGTTCTATAATGTAAGCGATAAAATGTCGTGCTCGCTAATACTATATGAAGTAAAAGACGAAAATGCGCCGATGTCGTGTTCGCGCTAACAGTGTCGCGATGTGTACGTGCGTGCTCCTCACAACAACTTCAAAGTCAGACAGTACAACATTGACAGGCTGCATTGAAGGAGCTGTCACGTTGTTTGGTGATCACGTGATATAAACAATAGAAACGAAACGAGTCGTCCTCTGTGAGAGATTGTCGTCCATTGCAAGGTCAAAGGACACGGTTGTAGCGTTCCAACAAAAGGTGTGTGTGGGATGGTGGGGTGACAGATTCCAGATTGTCTTGAGGGGCTATAAAGCATGTTGTGTAGAAAAGAATTGACGTCGTCACTGTCGTCGGTCTGTATCCGTGACTATATCTTCATTTTTTAATGTTTATTTTGTTTCTTTTGGGGAAAGGGGGGTGATTGGTGGCTGAGTGTGTTTACGCACTCCAGCTCGGGCACGTGGAGCGAAAGCTCGCACTGCTAAACCCAGGGATCCTGGGTTAAATCCCCACCCCAGCTGCCTGTTTCGATCTGGAAGAGCATCGTACAGGCTTGCGGGCGTGTATCACTACTGCGTGCTGCACGTTAAAGACCCCCAGGCTAGCGGTTGTACTGCACTGGCAAAATTTCTAACCTACAGCGTGAATCAGTGTCGCCACACCGCAAAGGAAAACCGACTTTATGCTTTATAATCTCCCTGATAAACGACGATAAAAGCAGGGCTTTTCGAGATGATAATATTTCAGCGTACAAAATGTTAGAGGAGCAACGATAACAATTGAATTGTGCCCAGCTATAAATTTATTTTCTGCAATATCACGGAACGATTGCCTCTTTGCAGGGGGACGCGAAAGATGGGGCCACCGGCGTCAGCTATGCAAGAGACCCACACCAAATACTTCAGACAATTTCCAATGTTCGTGAAATTTTGTAGTCGGTGAAAACATTTAAATGACAACAACGGCTTGAAAAAAAAACAAAAAAACTAGGCATTGCGTGTTTTACACGGGAGGCATCTTCAGTAAAGCAAAGATCAATCATAACAAAGCTCATTGTTATTATTTACATCGTGTCTTCACCTGGCTTTTGGCGTACTTCTTTCAACTATAAACTGCTATATGGCTGAAGCTCTCAAGTTAGGGCAGCGCCTCTGGCGAGCATAATCGACTATTTTTCGGCCGCGTTTCGTCTGTATGTCACTACGCTTTTTCGCATTTCTCGCGGACGCTAAGCTGGCAGATTTTCGTTGGTGTATTTCAGGTTGCAAAATAAAATAACAAGAACAAAAAAAGTTACAAGTAAGGCATTCTTATCGTTCTAGTAGGACACTGAAAGCGCAAGCTGCATTTGTCTATTTATTTATACTCTTTTTGTTTTGTTTTCGAACGCCCTGTTTCCGCGCGTATAGACAAATGCTGATGCACGCTTGTATAAATCACCGTGGCACGTGCGTGATTGAACTCTGCAGCGCCGCTTTATGGTCGATGCAAGCATTACACGGTCGTGTCCTCCTACCGAGCCTCTCGCGCCCCCTGGCCGAGAGAAACAGGCCTATGACATGAGTACTACACGACAGGCTTCGCCACCGAGTTCCAAGAAAAAAAATGGTGACGTCATTATACGTCACTCCGCACGAACGTACACCGTTCTTATGTCGTCCCAAAAAGTAGGAGCATACGTCATCGCTTTTTTGTTATTTATTTTCTTCTAGTTTATTATAGTGCGCAAAACAAACACAAAACAGCGCCCAATGTCCAATGCGTCTCGGTGCGTTGGGCATTGAACAGACACGCTCCTGCCGTTATTATGTTGCAACAAACTAGTCACCGGACAGTTTAAGAAACGCAAAGTGTAGCCAGTCCCGTGCTTCTCATTATAAGTCCGCAGCCAATCAGACTGGAGTATTGGCCGATAAGGACGCCGAAGGACCAATCACGATGTAGGAAGAGTGAACATAATAATCCACGCCACGTGTTTCCTATAGGCTGTCAGTGACTCTATATGGGGAGCAAGTCGTCTGCTTCTTGCGAAGTAGTTGAGGTGGTGTTTGAACGACGCCGCGAGCTCTGATTGGCTTTGACTAAGAGGATAGTGGGTAGACCTCAATGCTAATTGCCTTGAAATCTGCCCACTATTTTTTTTAAGCCACCAATATTAGCTTGGCGTCGTTCTGACATCACCGCAAATCCTGCGCAAAGAGCAAACAAATTCGTGCTCCGCGTAGTCTTAAACTTTGTTTCAGCTTAAAGGGGCGATGCAACAATTTTTGTACTTTGCGCAAAGACCGCTTAGAACGGATCCCTGACGTTGATGACCTATGAAACACGCGTTCGTTTTTCACCCCACGCAATAGAAGTCCCAGAAACAAATTAAAGAAAAACGAGCAGCGTTCACCCCTCAACTCGCAGCCAGAACAAGCGGCCACGTGACCTGGAATGGATTATATGCCGCCAATGTTGATCATAGCCACGCGCTGGGGTTGGCAAAGCACAGGACACGCGCTGAGTTCCAGACATTGTTATGGCTCGGCTATTGTCGTCGTTGAAGCGATTGGACACGGGCCACTACCCGAATGCTTCTCGAGCTAGTAATTATCACGAGCCCAAATCGAGCGCCGACGTAATGCACGGGTCCAATCTATGAACCGCATTCAAATATCGTCACTTGGGTGTACAGCGATCCCCACGTTACGTCATCAAATTTTGCAAAAGAGAGATTGAATGAAAATGATCGCTTTTGTCCTTGAAATTACACCACAACAAAGGAGTTTCTTGACCAGTGGCGTTGCGTGCGAGTATCCTTGAGTCCCAGCGTGTGCCAGTAAGCTCGTGTAAAGTGAAAAACATTCCAACTGAATATCGTTGCACAGCTCCTTTAAGTCTAGACGCTGACGAAGCTACGAGATAATGGGACCAATCAAGCTGCGTCTGAAGCGCAATTAAGTCACTAAACCTTTTATGTTTAGGACTGGTTCAGCGATGATTAGAACACGTGAAAAGCATGACCAACACCATGATGGTGCGCTTTTGTCGCTGTCTGATTGGTCCCGCCACCTCGTATATGTACCGTCGGCTGCGTCTGGACTTGAGGTGAAATGAAGTATAGGGGATGTTCATGAGGGGGAGTCACGTGGAACCACGGCGGTCGCAGATTCTAGACGAGCTCAACAACCCTCCTTTAAAGAGCTAATGTCTCTTAATGCTTGAAACGTATGGACAAAGTCCCGAGTATAAGTCACGAGAGCCTCTATTTTGACACCACTAGTTATAAAGAAAAAAAAGAAAAATAAACAGCTTAGGCGAGCCGTTTCGATACAGAAACCTGGAGAGTGGAGACAGACGGTATAACGCAATTAAATCTTGTGCGTTGTCCGTTCTCTTTACACTAATCAAAGTTAAATTATCACCAAATTCTAGGGCAACGGATTATGTGGATGTACGTCTGTGTATGATATGGTTCAAAATAAGATAGAAGTGACAAAACAAAAACACAACGAGGTATTTTCTCAAAGAGGCGAGCGAGCTATGAACCTCCATTTCCTGTTCAATCGTATTTTTGCGATTTCTTTGTTTACATCTGTTTTATTGTCGCGGATTTGAGCTTACCGTCGTTAAGGCTTGCTGACCTACATTCCCAATAAGACATGTCGTAGAAAAAAAAGAAAGAGAATAATAATTCTTATTATTTAATTTATTTCTCTTCCGTCGTCTGCTTCACCTGCTAATAGGTCTTTATGTGGTAAAGCCAGCTTCTAAGGAATTGCCTGGTTGATGTCGGTGTAAACAAAAAGTATTAATGGACTTCATTTTTTGTTTGTTATTGTTGATCTTCACGCGATATTTTTAGAGTGCAGCTCTTAAGCGCCCGTTTCGGGCTTCAGCGGTATCACTGTCGCCGTCGGCGTAAACGCGCGTTGCATTATGGGACGTTTCCCATAATGACGTCACACATGACGTCACGTGTGACGTCACGAGAGTGCTCGAGTGACGTCACCAGGGTCACTAGGGTCACGAGTGACGTCATGAAGGTCACTCGTGAAGGTCACGACGAAGCTCACCACCTTCACAGTGACCTTCACGAGGCCTTCACAAGTGACGTCACGAGTAGGGAGGGAGGGAGGGAGAGAAAGAAGAAGGGGAGGAGGAGAGGAAGAAGGAGGAGGGAGGAGGAGGCGGAGAGAGGAGGACGATGAGAGAAAGCGGAGGGGAGGAGGAGAGGGTACGAAGGCGGAGGAGAGGATACCCTCCTTTCCGTACCCTCCCCTCCTCCTCCTCAAGAGCTGCGCTCTAATTCGGCATTACAGGGAATTCCAAACGTCTTTCATTCCTATCAGTCCGCATGTTCGTTAAATGTGAGTATAAATACGTGTGCAACTTTGTTATAGCTTGCCGTTTCGATAAGTTATTTTTTAAAATAGATTTTGGCTTGCAATGGGCCCTTTTCAAAAGTCCGCGTTATCGCCTGTACGCCATCGCTGGATGACGTACTCCGTGCACGTATTAGACACGAGGACTGCGTCAACCTTCAGCGAAGATTCGGATCCAATCACACGCTTCGTGTCGAAGCAATGGCGACCACCAATGTTGCTTAACGAAGTTTTGAAAAACAGTATTTTTTTTTAGTCAACAGCACTTTAGGCAACATTACAGTTTGTCCAGGCAGACGAGTGTCTCTCAATACATTGTGTTTCCCGTGAAACCAAAATCGTGAAGCTATTTTTTTAATAGTTTTTTTTTATCCTATGAATAGAAAAACGGCGCTAGAATATGGTCTCGAGACACGACCTAATTTATATTTCGCACAAAATTCCAGTACTTGAAAGCAGAGCAAGTGAGGCCACACCAATGAGATGGCCAGCGCCAAGGCAAGTGACGTCACAGACATCGGAAGTCAGATGGGTAATTTCAGTCCCAGCGACATCGCGACCAATTATTCCTTAAATCAATGTACTTTGAGTCTTTAGACGATCATACTAACTACGTTTTATTGGATTTATTTTATTTTAGGGAACGAAGACGTGCATTATTGCCTTTCAAGATATTCGGGCGTCTAAGTCGTCATCGCACAAGATTCAAGAAAATGGTAAAGGAATATAAAAGAAGGGGGGGGGGAGGTAGAGAGAGAAATAGATTTTGAGCCGCGAGATTTTTACCGCCCATTTTCGTTAAAAAAAAAAACATGTTCCATGTAGGTCATGTTTGAGTAAAATAAAATTTAAAACTCTATGTATTTTTGAGGTGCCTATGGGGCACCTAGAGAGTCGCCCAAATATGGCGATAACTCACTCTGCTCGCTCTATAAGCATCTTGGGAATCCCTAAATCATTAGGATACGCTGCCGATTTTCCTGTTAAAAGGCAATCAAAAGATCGCAACACACCGATTTTATCTCCGGCGATGAGAGAAACATGTTCCGAAACCATGCAGAACCACTGTCAGTCAATAGACGATTGGAAACAGGGCGTCTGGCCGATGCCATATTCCTGCTCGTGTAAGAAAGTGCGTATTGTTGCAAGCCTGCCAAAGTCGCCTTCACGGCGCATGCTGCACGTGCTTGCGCAACAGGCTCGTTCACCGGCCGGGAGGCCGATGATGCAAACATGTGCAGAGCAAGCGAAGGGTCCATCGCGACCTCCAGACCGGTGTAACCGCAGGAGTGATATCTCGAATGCGCGCCGCTCGGTTGCCCATACAGCCCGGCACTACGATTCAACTCCAGCGAGAGCGCGTTGGAGCGCTCCAGAGCTGACGACCGGACACATCACTCCCGCGAAAGAAAAAAAAAAAACCAACAACAACAGCAACAACAACATAGTTTGTTGTTTTTGAGACGATTATTGCAGTATTATGTTCTTCTCCGGGAAAAAATAATATTTTTGGACTATACTTACTTGCTTCTATCATCTACAAAAGCATGCATATTTTGTAATAACAGCGTTTGCAATCCCAACGAAATGTCGCGTTGTCATTGGTCACATGCCGTCCTGGCTGTCGGCACAATTAATGCTCCTCCCATCGCCAGAGATAATTTCGATTTGTGATTGCTCTTCTTAATACAGAAATCGGCCGCGCATCATTATGCTTTATGGATTCTTAGGATGCTTAGAGCCCGCAGAGTGAGTTATCGCCATATTTAGGCGATCTCAAAAACTTCCTCAGTGCCGCTTTAAGTGCTTGGTCATATAAATTCGGAATTCAACTGCATTTGGTTGCTAGGGCATTACATTAGACATTACACTGTAACATATGTAAATCACGTCTTTAAAAAAAAATCTAGTATTTTTTAGGTAGAAGAACGCATTCGACTTTTCCAGAGATAGCCAGTTCGAGCGACGAAAAAGCCTAGGAACTCCGGTCAGGCGTTGCCACATCGTACAAAGCGCCGTCGCCGCCACATCGCCGCCTCTCCTCAACGATATTACGCGAGGCAGCAACTAGCTTATCAAGGGCCCGCGTCTCCCAAATAACGTCTTCCGACAATTTAAAAGAAAAAAGAAAAGGTTGACGAGCATTTTCTTCTTAATCTGGAGTGTCCATCTCTGAACGCGCGCCCAGCATGTCCGCGAACCCCCCAAAACGAGCTACGCACATCTCAGCGCCGATCTCTTCTGCGGCTGCTGCGGCCGACAAGGCGTCGTTCATCGTTCGTTCAGCCAATACTACCTAGAAGACAAGGCCCGCTCATGACGTCATCGTTGTGAGACACTGCGAGACGTGCTGGCGGCGCTGCTGACGCAAGCTACGTGCCGCTGCGTGGATTCACCAGAAATGACGTGGCAGGGGGAGGCACAGGCCTTTTCTTTTAGGTGGTATTGGTTCAGCGCGCTTTCTGGGCAGCAGCAGTGTATACCAAACGGGATTATAAACAGGAACCCCGAAATGGCTCCTCGCGAGCATTTTAACTCCACGCTCTTCACTTATTTGATATTTTTGAGCGTGTTGTTCGATGGGAAGGGAGGTCGCTTCTGCCCTAAAATTGCCGGTAAAGTGGCCAACACATCGGCGCCACTGTTCAACAGACGCCGCCGGCGCCAGCAGCGCCCTCAGCGGCGGCCCGCAAAACTTCCAGTAGCAGGCGGGCAGCAGATCTCGGCGGGACCTATTTGATTACAGGGGGCCCTCACTTGACGCTTTTTGCCCGGGCTCCGCCTCCCCCGTCCGCCGCCAGAGGGACCTGCCTCCGCGCTGACGCGACTGGCGATGGCGATGGGCAGGCCCGCTTGATGAGAGGCCGCCGTTCGCCGATCGAGGATTTTTTATTTTTATTTTTAGGGACTTTTCCGTTTTTTTCTGACATTATTAAAGGCTCCGCGAGAATTGTCGGGCTTGATATTTTTTTTCTCACCCGCTTGTTTCGTTGAGAGAAAAAAAAATAGTGGGAGAGGAGGTGTTAGTTGAATTGCCGGCTTGCGAAGGACGGTGGCGACAGTAGCGACGAGCCGCATTGTCAAGAAGTCTATTTTGATAGCGTTGAATTGTTGTCAACCGCACCAAAAAGTAAACCTAAAAAAACATCCAGAGTAAAAAAATAAAAAAAGCGGTATAAAGTTGGCGGTTTCAATGAGGTTGACTCCGATTTACGTATATGCGTGGATTGCGATGCGGTCATTGCAATTTATTTTATTTTGGGGTAAAAAAAAGAAGAAAAAAAAAGGAGGCGAAGGGGACAAGAGGAATGTTTCATGGTGTTTCTGAATGACACTGCTGGGTGTCTCGGTTATTTCTACTTTTTTTTTCTTTTTTTTACGGAGTGCGTATGTGTGCGTGAACGTTTGGAGTTTGCGTCGAATGAGTTGAAAAATGCGACCTCGTTATGGTATCAAGTCGGCTCCTTTGATGCAACGGCTTGGCTAGGGTGAAGGGTGCTAATGGTCGTTGAAGGTCAAGTTAGACCGCTCATACTATCATCTGAGAAGGCTCCCGCTTCCTCGCTTTCTCGTATACTTGACCGTGCTTTCTTTATATTTTTTATTCAATCCTAATTTAATACTACTTTTTTTTTCTTTTTTTGCTTGCGCTGATCGCGGTCGTTGAGGAAATGGGAATGTCGGTTTGGTCTCGGGACGATTTGAGACTTTTTGGAATGCGAAGAAGCAATATGAAAAAGAAAAAAATAAAAATAAAAGTTATTTCTTTGGCGATTATTATATGAATGTAAACCAAACACACAAAATTGGGTGTTGGGTGTTTTTTCTATGTTTAGTTGGTTGTTTCTTTTAGTTCTCTCGGCATTTTATTGAAAATAAAAAAGAGAGATAAGCTGAATAGAGGATACCCTTCTTCCCCGAAATGCGACTTCCTGTCCTCATGGCGCCACAACTGTGCACATGTGTGAAACTCCGGAAGGGACTTCTCGTGGAGCCAAAAGCGTCCTGAAAAGACTGTGCTTCATACACGAACTCCAAGAAATCTCAAATGCGACTGTATAAAACTTAAGAGAAAAAAATACGAGCCTTTATAAATTCATTTGTTGTTGATCGGCGCTTGTGAAATTCATAGAGAGTGCATTCATTGTCACTCGTTCTTCCCTTTCAACTGCTATCTAGGGCTATTGATGAGCTGCTTCAAAGATCATTGAACTGCTTCTAAATTATTCAAGCGCGCGGATGCAGGTTGAGTGTTCTTATTTTATTTTTGCTGCGTGTCCACTACACTTACAAAGGATTCACCATCATTCCAGCTGCTTTTTCTCTCTCTCTCTCTCTCTAAGAGGTTTAGAGAGAAAGAAATGCAAGCTGGGTTTCGAGAACGTTGTCTTAACAATTGAAACATAATACGGAGCATAATACGAACTTGATCGCCGTGATTATATCCATCATCAGTTTCGCTTCCGTAGGCACGATGCATTTGCATCGAATGATACCGGAAAGCCGATTACTCTACTTCGTTTCAGCTTAAGTCCAGACATAGCTGACGCTACGAGCTAATGGGACAAATCAAGCAGCGTAAAAAAGCGCAAGTCACTAGGCCTCTTTTTTGTTTATGATTGGTTCAGCGATGATATAGAACACGTACAGAAACATGACGAACACAATTAAAAGCATAATGCACAAAAACGAGGACAAAGTAAAAGGGAACCGACAGGACACGGCGCTGTTAAAATAGAGTAAAAGGTACTTTGTCCTCGTCTTTGCGCCGTTTGTTTTTAATTATGTCTGCTGTCCATACCAACTAACCTAAACTTCTACGTTAATGACGAACACCATGGCGGTGCCACTTTGACACCATCTGATTGGTCCCATCAGCTCGTAGAGTCGGCTGCGTCTGGACTTGAGGTAAAACGAAGTATTGTCACAAATGACAGACGATAACGTAGGAGAAATCGAAATGAAATAAAGATATAATGGGGGCGAACTTGTGCCAGAGTCAAAAAAGGCGGACACACGTCGAGAAAGCAGCATCGAGCGTCGACGGCTGCAGCAGTAAGCGACGGCGCGTCGGCGTAACAGGTGGCTATCGCGAGAGGGAATCAGTGCATGGATGAATCGGCAATACTGCGCTCGGCTCTTCATCTACTACGCTTGTCATCTTGAATATTCCACCTAGAACGTTTCGGAAAGTGGAGGGTGACACCAACGAGGTGGGGGAGTTTAGAGCGATAAACTGGCATCCCGTTTACCAGGCAAAAGTGACCCCCCTTGGCTGCAGACATGTTGTACAATTTTGACCGCTATAGACACGTGACCGTACCAAATCCTCAGGCTTTTACGCAAAGCTGAGCCGAGATTTCTATTGCGATCACCGTATAACACATGATAAACAATTTCTTCAATACTGTTAGCCCCAAAGATTAGTGTCTAGCTCCGATAAAAACCCAAAATACAGCACCGCGGCTGACGGCATGTCGCGGAGGCATTGCAAATCTGCCCGAGTTTTTGTTGTAAAAGCACTTTTTGGACTTAAAACAAACGAAACATAACTTATCTTGTCGGTACTGTCGATGAGCAATCATTTGTGCGAGGTATTTTGTTAAAATTAGACGTAAAACTATAAGTTCACGTGTCTAGTGGTCAAAAATGCGCAACATGGCGGCAACCAACTGGGGGCCACTTCCATCTGCCAGTTTAGCGCTCTAAGGCCCTCTACCTCGTTGGGCGACACTGAATAGGTAAGGTATACGCGTCCACTTCTGCCGCTACGCAACGCACCACGCTCAAACGCAAATGTGCGTATGGGCATAGCCTCCTCTATACTCACAAAGCCTGGCAGTTAGACGGCGGAGCCATACAGTGCTCGGTTGCTTACTTGGAGCGCGAGGATCTGGTAGTATCAGAGCATCAAACAGCCATTTCTCGGGGAGCCTGGACGGCAGCGCACGGCTTTAGCAGCGGCGAGGACCCGAAGCACACTTGTTCGCTCGGGAGTAGTGCGTTTCGGCGTCTCGCCGCAGCGGGGTGCCACTCACGTGGCTCTCCTCTCATCCGTTGTCTGCCGCTCCACCTTTTCCATTTCGGTGGCTGCTTCTCGTGGCGATCGGCCAGGCGTTGTCAGTATATAGGAGGCTATGGTATGCGCCTTTATGATTTTCCTTTAGAACTGATGCAGATGCCAGCGCGTGCGGTTCGTAGAAATCCATTCTCTGCATTCTCCTTAATTCTTGGGTAAATTAGCGATAGACCTATAGACCCTTTCAAAAAGTACGCCCTCTTACACTGGATCTGAAAATGCTGCAAAGTGGTGAGCGGAAAAAACACCATAAAATGCCAAGTCTATCAATTGTAGTAGTAGTAGTAGGAACATTTATTTAACTTCTTTTGTATCAAGAAATGCTGCGGGGTGGTGCATTAAGAAATGCATTAAGAAATGCATTAAGAAATGCTGTATCAATTGTATGCAGTCCCTTGGAAGTGAGTGTTATATCAGGTATAAACTTGGCAGCTTGTTTGTGTATTTGTGCGCTCGCCACTTTGCAGTATCTTCAGATCGACAGTAAGAGGACGTAGGTGGTCTATTTTGTAACCGCGACTCAAATAATCAGCAAAAAACAAGCTGCCACTCCTGTAGCAGAGGAAAGATAGCCTGCATTTCGAACAGAAATATTCCGCAGTGAAATGTTGTGCACACTTACGAGTGGGCTACTTTGCAAACTACCAAAAGGCTCTGGGGCAGCGGTTCAAAATGCGCGGAACATTTTTAGTATGTAGGCGTTTAGCACGCGAGTACAGCTTTTTCAGCAAGCGCACGATATACACTAAATTCTGTGTACCAGAACCTAGTGCCCGCTGAGCAGTGTTCTGTTGTTCGTCACTCTAATTGAACCACGCCATACACAAATGCTCGAACTAATAATGCTTAAAAAAAAAAAACTAGAATTAAAAAAAAACTTGTAAGCGTGTTTTTTTTTTTTTTGCTTATGTCTGGTTTTTGCGAGCTTTATGAATGTTGTCATGAACAACATGACTGCATCAAAACGAAACTTCACCTGCATGACAGCAAAATGTCTACACTTTTATCGTTGTTTTAATGTGAACTTGCGACATCGAGCGCAGAACAAATCAGGAAACAAAACGTGTGTAAAATTAAAGAGCAAACAGAGAAATGAAAAAAAAGCCCCCTCCCCCCAAACACATACACAAACACACAGAGAGGCAGAGAGAAGGATTGTTGGGTTGTCGGTCGCCATTTTGCATATATTCACCGTCCCGAAAAACAGCAATAAGCAAGAAAAGCCACAAGGCGGAACTCGAGCGGCGAGTGAACCGTTGAGTCCACGCACGCAGATTACGAAAACCCAACCCAAAAACCGCGTGCGTATACACTTCGGACATGAAACGCTCGAACGTCCTGCAGTACGCGTACACCACATAAGCCGCCACAATTCATCGCATAAACGTATACTATAGACTCGGAATCGAGGCGTTTGCAAATGAGACGGGGTCACGGAATGGCGGCCATTTCCATCTGTGTAGAAGGGAATAAAGGGAGGGGAGGGGGTGGGGTATAGCTACTTGTCATGCGACAGCCCCGTCGAGTTTATGCTACAACTCGAAACCGTTCAAGCAGTCTATGGAGTGAGGGTGGGACAAGCGGCGGAAAGTGGATCTTCCAAAAGGGGCACGACGAATTTCCGTGGTCAACACACCGGAACAGCCTCTTTTCCGGGTTTTGTCAACGATCAGCACATATCCGGAAAAAAATCTCGCGTACTATTGCTTTCTTTTTATGATGTGCAACTATGTGTGGCGCTTGTGTTGTTATCGAAAAATTTTTTCCCTTTTTTTGTGCAAATATTTGTTTCAAATTGCGTGTGTGAGCTGCAACTATGCTGAGAACTCAAATGTAACTAATTTGTTTTGTGATTTTTTTTTAAGACGACAGAAATAGGCGGTGCTAGCTCTGAAAAGTAAACAGGATATCCTCACAACTTCTTCCCATTTGTGCGCGTGTGTGTGTTCCTGTGCGTGTGCGTGCGTGTGTTTGTGCGTGCGTGCGTGCGTGCGTGTGCGTGTGCGTGTGTGCGTGCGTGCGCGCGTGCGTGCACACGCTCTGAGTTCATTTTTTACAATATATATATATATATATATATATATAAATATATATTTCTTTTTTTTTTCTTTTTTTTTTAAGTTTTCAGGCAGGTTTTTGCATGACTGCAGAGTCTTCGGTTTCGAGCTTGTTAATATATATTTGGAATGCGTTGGTTTAAAATATTTTTACCTTAATCGACGTTGAAAGGATGTCGCAGTCGCGTGCTATATATAAAACCGTACAGATGCGTTCTAAGTAGTCAATGTATTTTTGCTTGATTTAAACTAAAAATGAAAAAAAGTATCCAAGAATGTCTGGGGCACTAAATGTTCTGCGCAATTTGATAAACATTATTTATATTTCAAAATTTTGTGCGCCTAAAGGTATACCTTAAGAGACTGAACGAGATGCATCCTCTGGCTCAGGCACTGCCATTCACACTGACAAACCAAGAACGCATGAAGTGATTTCCTTGACGCCGTTATTTCTGACCTGCACCCGCCCGTGAGGTACGCTATACTGTTACAGCGACAGCTATGCCTTGTTCACTCGTAAGCTGACAGTGCAGTGGAAATGCTGCTCGTGGGACCAGTTATATGTTGTGGAGAACCTTTGGCTTTGCCTCCACGTGCCCGGAACCCCAAGCCCTCATTCCCCGCCGGTATAAACACCTGTTGACTCCACCAATATCGGTTGTGCCAAGACCAACACTCTCCGTCCCGTAAACAGCGCCGAGGATGGCATGCCCCACTTGCCTAACGGCGAACAACCGTATAGAGGCTCCCGTTACAGTACCGCGCCGGTACTTCTCACCAGACAGGCGCCGTGGCGCTGGCGCGTGGACTTGTAGGCGTGATATTCTCGGTGAGCGAGGGGGGCGGGAGACAAAGGGGTCGGGCTGGTTATATAAGGAGATGGAGAGTCTTGATTTCACGGTCTTCAGTTAGGAGTCTTTGAGGGACAGTCTCCATTGGGTCTTTATGGGATGGCTTCATCTAAGATCTTGGATAGATGTTATAGCTTATGCAAGCACAGTCATAGCGGCAACGTACTTCTTTAATGGAGACAGGCGTTCTTCAACGACCATGGCTGGTTGCCGATGATCGAACCACAGGAGCACGAGCTCAGCTCGCGCACCTCAGAGTTCACGCGCCGGTCACGCCTGCCCGTCATGCAGCAACGGCATTGTTGTATTATGCAACAATGATCACTATATTACATTCCTTCTCTCTCAGGTGGGACAGTTCCGTAGCGGATGACTGGACGTCGCTCTCGTGCTGATCTTCTGAGCGGCTGCTCCGGCTGAGCCGCTGGCGACGGCCCAACCTGAGGAACAGGTCTTTCTGGGTTTCGCCTGGCAGGAGATGCTTGTGGTGTTCCATGTCCAGGCGCAGCCGTTGGTGGCAGCTTGACGTCGTAGTCAACGTCAGCTTGAAGGTTGTCATCCCAGTCAAGCCAAGCCTTCCTGAGGTGATCACGATGACGGCGATGAACCTCTCGATTGGCCAGCTGGACCTTGTAGGAAACTGGTCCCGTCACTGCTACAACCTTGGCTGCTTTTCATCATGGTCCCGTCGCAAAATCCGGACGTAGACGGTGTCGCCTACGTGGAACCGCTTGACCTTTGGTTGATCCGCTCCTGGATCTCTCTGGAGGTCAGGATGCAGTCTGTCCAACGGAGACCGCAGCCTCCGGCCCATCATCAACTCTCCCGGAGTCTTCCCGGTGTCCGAGTGAGGTGTCGTGTGCTGCTTAAATAAAAAAACGTGAAATCTTGCACTGTGTGTCGCCTTGAGTTAGCTTCTTTAAGGCAGACTTGACTTCCCTCACCATTCTTTCTGCCCTGCCATTGCTCGCACGATGGTACGGAGCTGTGTAGATGAAACGGACAGCATTAAGTTTCAGGAACTCTTTCATTTCTGAACTTTTCGAAGGCCGTTCCGTTGTCCGAAATGAATTACGTCGGGTAATCCATGTGTCGCGAATAGTTTCCTCAGCGCCGTAATCACTGCAGCTGATTTCGTGGACGGCATAATCTCGACTTCGGCCCAGTTAGAAAATGCGTCCACCACAATGAGGAAACTTCCACCTCGAACAGGTCCAGCGAAATCTACGTGCAGGCGGCTCCAGGGCTGTTCTGGCTTTATCCAAAAGTGAACAGGTGCTTTGGGATCACTCTGCCTGTTTTCCTGGCACTGTTGGCAATGGCGTACAAAGTCCTCGATTGCTTGATCGATTTTAGGCCACCAAATGTAGGTCCTGGCCGACGTTTTCATTGCTGTCATTCCTGGGTGGTTGGCATGAAGCAATTGTAGCACCTTCCTTGTGGCTTGCTCGGGAATGACCACTCTATTTTCCCACAGAATACAATCTCGATGCAAGTGAAGTTCTGTGCGTCTCACCTCAAAAGGTGCAAAAGATCCTCCCAGGGTTTCTCGTGGCCAGCCCGAGAGTATCCATTGCTTGACTCTTGCCAGCGTAGGGTCTTGCTTTGTCAGCTTTCCGATATCTGTTGCTTGCAGTGGAGGATACTCGACGGCCTCGAGGAAGAGTACGTCACCTGGTGGCACTGGCTCGTCGACATCGCTTGGTGCTGGAAGGCGGCTTAACCCGTCTGCGTTGGTGTTGTCGATTCCTGGTCGAAACACAAGCTTGTAGTCATACGCTCACAGCAGCAAGCTCCACCGCAGCATCCTCGGTGACAGGATTTGTGGCATTGGTTTCTCTGTGTCAAAAATCCCAAGAAGTGGTTTATGATCGGTCACGATCGTGAATTCTCTTCCCGCGAGATACTGGTGAAAGTTCATG
Source organism: Ixodes ricinus (assembly GCA_037355805.1). Lineage (NCBI taxonomy): Eukaryota > Metazoa > Arthropoda > Arachnida > Ixodida > Ixodidae > Ixodes > Ixodes ricinus. Next base: position 155,332 of record JAZHYW010037093.1, read on the forward strand.
CTTAACACCATAAACTACGGCAAGCCCTTCTTTGTCGATTTGAGCGTAATTGCGCTCGCTTCGCCCCCATGTCCGTGACGCATAAGCTATTGGCACTTCTGTACCTTCATCGTTCTTGTGAGAAAGAACTGCACCAACACCAACCGGTGAAGCGTCACACGACAAGACCAGTGGACGCGCTGGGTCGTAGCGTACTAGCACTGCGTCGAAGCTGAGAAGCCCTTTTAGGTTCCGGTACGCTTTCTCATGCTCCTGCGTCCACGCCCATTTTCTTTCTTGGTCTAGAAGGCGATGCAATGGCTCGGACACTTCAGCTTTCCCTTCAAGAAATCTGCTGTAAAAGTTGACTACGTAGTCCCAAAAAAGCTTGTAGTTCTTTTTTGTTCTTTGGGCTCGGCGCACTCTTGATTGCAGTCACTTTTTCTTCACTTGGGTGAATGCCAGTGGAATCAATTCTGTGACCCAAGTACTCTACGCTTGTTTTACAGAACTCGCATTTGTCTTTGTTTACCCGCAAACGCGAGTCTTGCAACCGCTGCATGACTGCTCTTAATCTTTCATCATGCTCCGCCACGGTCGAGCCCGAGATAACGATATCGTCAAGATATACGACTACTCCCGGTATACCTGACAGCAAGCTGTCTACAACAGGCTGGAACAATCCTGGTGCGAGAGATATACCGAAAGGAAGTCGGCGAACTTTGTATAGTCCTTCCAACGTATTCACGGTGAGGACTTCTGATGACTCGTTGTCAAGTACGAGCTGCTGATAGGCCTGGGCTAGGTCTAGTTTCGTGAATACCTTACTTGACCCTAGAGTGGCAAACAACTCGGTGACAGTCGGTAGTGGATAGACGTTGCTCTTAACCGCCTTGTTAACGGTGCTACGATAATCACCGCACAGGCGTAAAGTTCCGTTTTTCTATATCACCACGACGAGCGGTGTGGCCCAGTCGGAGTATACTGGGTCGGCTCCAGGATGCCTTGCTTCTCGAGGCGGTTTAACTCCTTGGTCACATCTTCTCGAATGGCGAACGGCACTGGCCGACCCTTTAAAAACTTGGGTTGCAGGTCGTTGAGTTCGATGTCGATCGGAGCTCTCTTGAATCCGGGCAAATCGGTGCGAAAAACCTCGGAAAAGCGCGCTATTAGCGCTTCGTCGGACGTTCTGAGGTGTCGGATGCCGTGTAACTGAATGCCTAGCGGTTGAAACCAGTTTCGTCCCATCAAGCTTCTTCCGTGCTGTGCCACGACCATGATTGGCAAAACAGCCTTGCGTTCTTTAAACGTGACGCTTACCATTGCTTTGCCAACTGTAGGTAATGTTTGTTTTGACCAGGTTAACAACTTGGTAGGTGTGCTCTCAATGGGAATCAGTCTCTTGTCTATCTGGCGAAGCGTTTCTTTGCTTATGATAGAGCAAGACGCTCCAGAGTCAACTTCCATGATTGCTTCTGGTGACTCTATCTTTGCTGGCACTAGAAACTTTTCTTTGGTTTCGTGCACCTCGCAGATCGAACAAAGTTTGTCTACTTCGTAAACGCTGCCTCCCTTTTTTGTGTCTCTTCCTTTCTTTACTGTGGCGGTCTTACTTTGGCATGCCTTTGCTATATGCCCCTTCTTCTGGCATTTGTAGCAGACGGAGTCTTTAAATTTGCACATGAAAGATTTGTGCTTACCGGTGCAACGGTGACAGTTTCCGCTGTCTGCTTGCTTCTGAGGTTTCATAGTTGTGGCTTGAATTTCACCATCAGAGTCAACTTTACCGCTCTGTTGCCGTTGCTTCCTGATGTCTTGCTGTTGCTGCGACGTTGCCTCTGCAGTGACGGCCAAGTCGAAGGCTACGTCGAACGTCAAGTTGCGTTCAGCCAAAAGCCGTTGCTGCACTCTCTCGGGCGCGATGCCGCAGACGAACCTGTCTCACATCATGATTTCAAGTCGCAGTTGTCTATCTCCGAAACCGCAGTCTTCTGCCAGCTCTCGGAGCGCTGTCACGTAGTCTGCAACTGCCTCGTCGGCGTGTTGGTCACGCTTGTGGAACAGGGAGGCTATGTTGCGCTTTTGGACTTCCGAGGAGACTAGGGAGCGGATGACGTCAACAACGCAGCAAATGCAGATTGGATGTTGATTTTGTTTTCTCTGTCGGCTATCCAATCTGCGTTTGCTCTAGTCGTTGACGTCACTTCTCCTCAGCAAGTCTCATGGGAGTCAAAGCTCAACATAGCACTCCAGTACGTTGCCGCTATGACTGTGCTTGCATAAGCTATAACAATTGACGACGAAGCGGACGAAGACAACGGGCAAGCGTCCGTTGCCCGGACCCCGAGGATGGCTGTCGGCGGTATCAACGAGTATCGCGTCAGCACCAACGCTTCCTGGGACGAGTACGTAGAGCGACTCGAAATGTATTGCGTAGCCAACAGTCTGACAACGCCTGAGCAGAAGCGTGCCGTCCTGCTGAGTTGCTGCGGAGAAGAAACGCACTCCTTAATCGTCACCTTTGTGAAGCCGACGAGACCGACAGCTGCAGACTATACCACGGTAGTGACAGCGGTCAAGGCTCATCGGCACTCAAGGCCATCGGAACTCTACGCAAGGGTCCTGGGAGGCTATGTTGTGCTTTTGGACTCCCAGGAGACTAGAAAGAGGGAAGTGACGTCAACAACGCTCTTTGGATGTTGATTGGTGGAGTCGCTGATGACGGTGAGTTTCGCGATGCGAGATACGTTCATTCACACCTACGTCACTTCCCTCTTCCTAGTCTCCTGGGAGTCCAAAAGCGCAACATAGCCCCCTGGTTGCCGATAATCGAACCACAGGAGCACGAGCTCAGCTCGCACACCTCAGAGTTCACGCGCCGGTCACGCCTGCCCGTCATGCAGCAACGACATTGTTGTATTATGCAACAATGATCACTATATTACAATAGAGAGAGTCTCAACTCATAGGTAGTAGAGGGTCTTGAGTGAAATACTTATGAAGGGAGCCGTTCAGCTCCAGCCGCCAACGGAGGAGAGCGGGACTTGGGGTGATGGAATGTTAGTTAGTAAACTGCTTGAATGCACTTGCTGCGTTGTGTGACTTCCTTGGGAACGACTTGGAGCGTGGCTTGATGAAATCGGGCGTCCTATAAAGTCAAACGATCCCACAACGTCTACCTTTCACCACGTGATCACGCTCCCGCCGATTCCCACACGCAGAGTAGCGGGGTCAGGTGAACAAAGGGAGACGTTTGATTGGTCCGGAAAACGCGTAGTTAATATTTGTTTCGTGTTTATATGCGCCAAGTCACGTGAAATATTGCAATCTTCCCGCATCATTTCAAATTTTGCCTATCTTTCCCCAGCGCTTGCACTCTCACTTCAGAAAAATCCCAACGCCTACGTCTCTCGTCCCTGTCAAAAGAGTAAAACGTTTTAATACGCAAATAACAAAAAACGCAGAAGTAACGGGCGTTACTTTTATTAATGCGAATAGCATTTTAATGCGAATAGCATTCTTTGGATACTTCACGCACTTTTCGTCTATCTATGTATCTATCTGGCTATCTAACCTCTTACGCCGCGGGTCGATAAATAAATAAAAAAGACCGGCGCCGGCTGGGATTCGAACCGTTGACCCTTTGATCAGCAGGCAGACGCGCTAACCACAGGGCTATGAAGGCAGTCATTCAACGCACTCTAAACACTTGTTTATATCTTTACCGTAGGACGCGCTTTACAGCGCTGTCACAGCTACCGAGTGCGCGCGCGTTCCATGCACGAGGGCTAGCTCACCCTCTCCCGCGCTCACCCTCTCCCTCTAGCTCACCCTCTCCCGCGCTCGGGAGAGGGTGATGTAGCAGCCGTGCTCAGCCTCACGAGAGCGGAATGAGCCCTCGTGCATGGAACGCGCGCGCACCGGTAGCTGTGACAGCGCTGTACAAGCGCGTCCTATGGTAAAGATATAAACAACCGTTTAGAGTACCGTTGGTTGAGACTAGCTGAGACGCCAGAAAGTCTGGTCGGTACCATTTTGAGTGTTTGTGCGTATGGCGCGTGCTTTGCTCGCCTTCCTAAGTGACACAAACGCACGTGCTGGGCTGCGGAGATCGTGCGCACGGCTGTGAAAGTGTCAACAAATTTAGAATCGCCTCAAGAGTGGGCTGGCGTATCTAGAGTGTGCCGGCCACCTGACGAACGCGCATAACTCCGCACCGTTTGATGCTATTCGCATTAACGTAGATAATCATTCCCAAAGGAGGGGTTCTGCTGACTTTTTATCCCTAACGGTAAGTGTAACGCTTTCCATTTATTAGCAAGTAACGAGTAACGTATCTCGTTACTTTTGTTTTTGGTAACTCCTACAACACTACAAACATGCCACGGAGACGGATATTACTATTTTTCTTTTCGTAACTCTAACGCCCTGTAGGTGGTGGGAAGATAGTCTGAAAATGAAAGAAGAAACGTGGATAGATTCTTTAGGATTTCTCGCGCGCATGCTCGTTGATGCTCGCCGACACAGCTGGTCAGTGTGCTCAAATTAATTTATTTGACTACAGATACGAAGCGGTCAGGGCGGGAGCATATCACAGGTGATGGAGATGTTGGCGTGCGTTAAGAAAATGAACATCTTGATGTTTAAAAGTCGCGGAGCATAACGACACAATTTCTATTTTAACGTACTCACTCACTTCATTAAAACCGCAGCAATGCACGAATACGCCCACTATAGAATCATGCGGTAACAGCTGCAGCAAGGCCGAGAGTCCCTGCCACCGTCTCCGCCACCGTCCCCGCTTTTCTGGTTCTTCGTTCGTTCGCGAGAGGGCGAGCGACGGGCTGAAGTAGCGAATAGCCCTAGTGCAGTGAACGAAAAGCACGTACTTTGATCGGCTGCTAGTCAGCGCGGCTGGTGGACAAAAAGGGCAACTTTGGGAAAGCTATGTCACCGAGCGAATGGACACGAGCGCTGAGTCACAGTTGGGAACGGCGCTCGGTGATTCGAGCTCGAGATATCGGCTCCAATGATCGCGACCGCGGGCCATCTCAGAGTCGCGAAAAAATTCCCCATAAGATGGCGCCTCTCGTCTAACCAACCTTCATTGCCCGGTGGGTATATGGCAATCGTATCAGAACCAGGATACGAGAGTTACGGCATTAACGTACACTCTTATCACGGCGTGCGCGTCAGGCTTTAGTTAGCGTTAACACATTGGAAACACTTAACCAATGAGCTCAAACAGGAATCATTTTTACGAACAGATTCACAAGCAACACGTGCAGCTCTTACACACACAAAAAAGGGGAAATAGAACCGCAGTAAATCGCGCACTATAAAGAGGAATAAAGACTCCCGCGCAACCGTGTTTCACATACTCGACAGTTCAAAGACAATTTCTAAGTGAGAGCTAAAAGCAAAAGAAATAAACGTATGTCTTGCGTCCCCGCAATAGACCTCTTGCAAGAGTGCGCGCCATCTGGTAGCTGCTGCGGAAATTTTCTGAGTCCGCCATTGCTCGGTAACGTACTCTGAGCATGTATTGGACACGATGGACTGCGTAAGCGTTCGGCGTGAACTCGGATCCAATCACATGCTTCGAGCCCAAGAAATGGCGGCCGCCAATGTTGCTCGATGAACTTCTGGAAAAAGGTCTATTACGGAGATTTAAAGTACGTTGCTGTTCTGAGCTTGTGAAAAGGGTCTATTAAGCCGGGGTCACACTGCTTATACATCATAGAAAGGAGAGTCTGCATTCATATTCGAATACGAGTTACCGCGAGATCCGTGCTTCGAATGCCGCATGGTAATCAGTTCGAGGAGAAACTTGGCATGTGGCATTCGAACCACGGATATAGCAATGACTCGTGTTTGCAGACTGTCTTTTGTGTGATGAGTGAACAGTGGGAGCCCGGCTTTACGGAGGTTACTAGTACGTTGCTTCGCTCTGGTCAATATTTTGCGTAAAGCATATTTCAAGGGATCTATCTCCAAGTAAAAGCATTTCTACAGGCAATAACTATTAGATATATAAATTAAATCAGCCTCCGCTAACGCTGTTTTTGAATGGCGAACACCCTTAAAAGCTGGTTTTGTCTTCATTTCACCGCGTGGCACAATTTTCCGCACCCTCTTCAAACCCTTAGAAAGTGAAGTGTGTTCCATACAACAGCACATTATATTGCGCTTAAAACCCTACACGTGCACGCTTAAATGCAGTTACGCTGGACAACAGTTACCAGAGTCAACCACACTATATTCATAGACAACTTTCTGTGGCTAAGCAGTCAAAACTGTATACACCAACTCATGTTTACAAACAAACCGGAGCGCCCGGAGCGCCCCTAGCGGACGCCACCCGCGCCGCGCATGCGCGATGGGGGTGTGGGCAACAAGCTCGCCGTCGCCCATAAACAAACCATTGAAATGCGATGTTATCGGCGTCGGTGTGAGTCCCCCATGCCCTTTATCGCTTTCGAATTGTTGATTTTACGTCTTCCTGGCAATGTCTGACTACATGAGCGGCGTCAGCGAAATTAACGAGGCTCGTTACACCGCAAAACTTCGCGTGAATAATCTGACATGCGGCGATTCATTCCGCGTGGACGCTGCAGAATGTACGCTAAAGCCCGATTCACATGATGAGATTTCGCTCGCAATTTTCAGTCGCGACGTCGCTCGGGCTGCAAAAGCGTGAACCGCAGCTGAGATGGTCGACGTCGATACTGAAAGTCGCAAGCAGAATCGGACGAAGTGAATCAGGCATAACAAGTCGGTGACGGCCGCTGGTAGCAATAATCAACATCTCCTTGTGTCTACTGTTTACGTCGAGCCTGCTTACCAACCTTCAAACTTAAGTCTTTTGAGGCCTGCACTTACTTCTTATCGCAAGTACCGGGCCAACATTCGGCCTACGGGCCGGTGTCGTCTAAAAGAGCAGACGACAAGCAGAAGCGTTTGAAAGAGCAGACGACAGTTCGAACGACCAGACGGCCGTTCGAACTTCAAGACGCACTGAACGTAGTCCGCAGGTGGGCCGTACAACTTCACGGTTTTCCGGCGTTCATGTTGGAACAAAACAAACAAATCTGATGTCCACAAGTATCCGTGAATTCAACCCAAAGTGTTTACCGCCCAAGCAATTGTGGTCCGGCGGCGTCTGGTTTACCACATATCCACGTTCTCGGACGAACTGAGAACATGAAAACTGATCTTCAAACCTTTCTCGACTCTTTTGGCACAGCCCCAGTCGCGGCGGTTTGACGAAAAGGCATGTTTTCGGCAGGTTCCTTTCAAAACAACGCAGGAATACACGCCTCACATGGGGCCTTCCGCCCACAGCCCCAGACCGGAAGTGCGACCGACGCGCCACCACCGCGCCGTGACGTAACAGAGATGAGTTCGTGTATATGGGCGCATGTTAGCTTGCACGTCTTGAGCTCCCAAAGCTGTGCACGCGCACTCTTCACTTCTGAAATAACTGCCTGAAAGTATAGTGTGATAGCTGTGGTGAAGCGTAACTGCAGTTAAGGGTGTACGTTTAACTATATAAAATATACGGTATACGTCCGTGTATACAGGGTGTTTGATTTCAATTCGAACGACTTTATTGCAACAAGTCCGTAATAGACTAATGCGGTTTATGCAGGTGAGTTATACGGACGGGGGGACATCATATAGGCGGCTAATCTTCACGATAATTAATTAAAATGTCTTAATAAACTTCTTTATTTGTTGAAAATAACTTTATGGTTCCAATTAGAAACTTACTGCGCGTCATCGAAAACCACTAAATCAACGCTTTTTTAGAACGACTCGAAGCACGTGGGAAACCCGGGGTGCACCCAGTTACCAGTCGTGCAGCAAGCGTAAAGCTAGCGGCGGGGAAACGCGGATGATGCGATCAACACCCGGGTTTCCCCGCAGCTAGCTTTCGCGCCTGCTGTGCGAGTGGTAACATTGGTGCACACCCGTGTTTCCCACGTGCTTCAATGCGTCCTAGACTCAAATGATTAAGTGGTTTTCGTCGACGCGCCGTAAGTTTCTAATTAAAACCATATGTGCATTCTCACTCATTAAAAAGCTAATTAAGAAATATTAGTTAAATACTTGACTTAACATGAACATTACCATTCATATAATGTCCCCTTAACCGTATCAGTCATCTGCACAAAGCGCATTCATGTACCTTTTACGGATCTTTCTTTGTAATAAATTTGTTCGAATTAAAGATGCCATGAAACGATTTTTCTACTTTCGATAAATGCTACTTAGAATCACTCCCTAACGCTAATATTTAAATAAACTTGCTTTAGATTTTTTTTTAGGCAATGGCAGTTGTCAAAAAATTTAGAGAAATATTAGCATCCTACATCCCCCCAACTTGTAGCCAGAACAAGTGGCCACATGGCCTGGTGCCTACCGTCTGCCGCCAACATTATTCATACCCACGTGCTGGGTGGGGTTGGCAAAGCAGAAGAAAACATGTGCTGAGCTCCAGGCATTGTTAGAGTTCGGCTATTCTCATCACCGCAGTGGTTGGACACGAGCCACTATATCCCATGTGTGCGCCGAGGCGTTGGTTGTTAAGAGCCGAATTCGAGTGCACACGGAGTTTTCGTGTTCAATCCATGAGCCGCGCTCGACTGTTGTCAGGCGGGTGGTTCCGATCTCACAATTACGTCATGTAGCTTTGTGAAGGCGAGACTGAAAGAAATATTCCACTTTTATCCTCGCAATTTCACCGCGACCAAGAAGCTTGGAAATCAATGGTGGTCTGTGCGAGTATAGTTGGACCAGACTAGGATCAGTACGCCTCTGCCAAGTCATGACTCATGAACATTCCAACCCGATACCGTTTCATGACCCCTTTAGATCAAACAGCCTGAACAAAATGTATATAACTTAAACTAAGGGTGATGAAAGGGTGTAGCCATGGGTGTAAGCCTGTCTGTGCTCTTCATATTCTAAAGACGCGACGACATTGTTTAAGTCATCTGTGACGGTGTGTTCCAAAACACGCAAGGGGCCTCGGCCCCTCATTATGGCTTCTCCTTCCGGTCTTTGGCTTCTACTTCCGGTCTTATAATATATATAGTTTTTGTCCTCAACAAAAATAAACCGCTTAAAATAAAATACGTAAGGCTCACAGGCTCCACCCAAATGTATGTATAGCGCTAACGGTTCGGGCAACACGCCAAAAGTTTGCCTTTATCTCTATTCAAAGTTTTAAGCAATCTTCGGAAATTTTCAATGAGAAGATGGGTCCCGTTCCAGGTGGCCGACGCCATTCATCTCCGTGTATTCGTGCGATTGATCGGCCGAGTTTTCTTACAAGAATGTGAACGAGTTTTCTTACTGAAGATCTTCGAAACTCGCTTATAACTTTTGAATCAGATGAAGGCAGGCTTTGAAACTTTGGAATCTGGTCCGGACGTTTCAAGGAATGACGGTATATCTGAACCAGATGCACGCCCACCTTCCCAAACAAAATAAAAAAAAATAAAAAAAAATAACGATGAAACAAATCCGCATGCCGTTTGAACAAACAAACAGTAAAACATATTACATGTATAAAAGCCGGATGGCCTATATTGTTTGTTTCTTCTTGCGCAAGCGGCAACAAAAGCACGGGTGTTATGCAAATGGAAAGGTAGTACACGCTCATCTCAGTATGACGCGGGCTTTCGACTGGAGATGATTTGCGTACGCAGGCCACGAATGCACTATACGGTTACGCGTGCTGCACTCCACTTCCAAGAGTAAGAAGACTGCCATAATGCGCGGATTCATATCAGCCTCAAAGCTGCACTAAAAAAAATACAAAAAAGAAAACGACAGGTTTTTAAATCTTTCGATGATAATCATGCAGTCACTTCCCGAATGAAATCTTCTGAAATGACGTTTCTCTCGGAAAACAGCGGCGGGTAATGCGTGCATGCGTATTCAAATCGGACGAGTTTGAAATGTCGCAAATCAAAGTAGAACCTTTATTGTCGGACGTCAGATATGTATGCAGAATGCGCGTCCGCGTCAACTTACACAAAGGGAGGAATTTTGAATTGTACGGAAGACTTGTTCTTGGAACAAATTGTTCTACGACGGAAGATTGATGCAACTCAGCTTGAGTGAGTAGCCGTGTTTGCTCCATGAAGAGTATACTTGGGCTCGCGGAAACATTAGTGGCTGCACTCCCAAACTTTCCTGGTTTTTTTGTTTTTTTATGGAGCGCGTTTGTATTGGATAAAACTTTTGCGAAAGAATTACTCATGTCCATGTTCTGTCCTTCATGTGCAATTCTTTGGTAAAAATTGTACCCAAACTTTGCTTGCCTTTTTACTGAGGGCTGATAAATACCCAGCGATCAGAGCTGTTTTTTAGTGCTCTTGTGATTCTACAAAAGCAAATGTCCACTTGGAAACATTGTTCTTTCGGTGCATCCATGCACTCTAGAGACCAGAAATGTCTAGAGTTGAGCTACCTGTTGTTTGTATCTTTTTTTAAAAATTTGTTACCACATTGTTTATTTGCTTTGTTTTATCCTGCATAATCATGTGTAAAACATAAAGAAGCCTTCACGGTGTATTTCGTATCAAAATTAGAAAGAAAATAAATTAATGTGGGATGTGAACCCAATGGCGATATACGCTAGAGACATGGACATGTTCGACCGTCCGCACCTGTTGTACACATCAGCTGTGCACACAGCGAAAAAGGAACGTAACCGTCTATTGAGTCAGAGCAGTACCAGTTTACAACGGTGAGTATGCCACCGCTGCTTACTCACCGAAAAGAAAAAGAAAAAGAAAAATAAGACCCGGCTTGTAGTGAGAGTGGTCTGGCGACGTCTGAGCTACATCCCGGCAGTTTCCCCAGAAACAGGGTAAAGCTTATCCGCAGCCGTTCTCGTTGCTTCGTTACTTCCCGAGAACAGCGTCGATGCCGGGTGGTGGGTAAAAGCAAGACAAACAAAGACACCGGTCATTACGAAGCGCGCCACGTTTTGCGGCCACTATCCTAACAAGCCGGCGGAACAAAAACGCCGCCTATTATCATCATCATGACCCAAGTTCCCCTTCTTCACTTCTTCTTTTATTTGTTTAGTCGACGTTAGCGTTCCCGCCGAGGACGCGCGCAGTCTGTAGACCACCGCACTTCCCTCGAAAACCGCTAAATTGGCGGCTCGAAGAGAAAAGCACCAGGCTCGCGCGGACCACCCGAAAGGCGGCGCTGCTCTCCGTAGTGATATTTCTCCGACAAACTCCGACTGTTTCTCTCGCCATGGTCCTTTTCACCTTACGATGGACCGCACCGGACGCTACAAACCATCGGAGCCAATCCAAAGACGTGTGAGTGTCACGTGACCTCAAAGCCACGGTCACACAGCTATTTTACGTCATACAAAAAAAAAAGACAGAATGACGACGTTGTTTGTGGCGTGTTTGTTCCTTGTATAACGGTCGTAACCCATTGGTTCATACGAACACTGTCTTCTGAAATGTTCAAAGCACACACATATGTATGAAGCCAACATATTCTTCGAACATATGCTTGAGGCCTGTCCGCCGTGTATTCTGTCATCACGTGGTCACGTTCGCAGCGCTGCGCTGATTGGCTGGGTTGGCTCGTAGCTTCCTCAGCGGTCCATCGCAAGGTGCGGGTTATGCACGCCGTTGGTATAGTACACGTTTCCGGGCTGTGTCCGCTCGCGGCCGCACGCCCCTCGTCGTCTTTTGGCGGCGCCTGTGCTTCGGCGTTTTGAGGAACCGCTCTTCTCTCCCTTACCTCCGCGGTTTCCGGTATAGGACTCCGCCCTTCCGGTATATGACGGCGACGAGGGTCACCTGGTATCCGCGCGCTCGGGGTCGACCCCTTTCCGTTTACCGGGGATAAAGCGGGCGCCAGAGCTCAGGTAAACGAGTCTGTCTTGTAGCCCTTCCGCCTAATGTCACATGTACTATCTCGATTTTCTTTTTGTGTAGCGGTATGCGCAACGTTGTCGTACGGGTTTGCGGACGTCTCCTTTGAGGTGTAACTTCTTTCTCACTACCGATTGAAGTCCTGGGCGACGGGCTACCGCCATAGAGTACAAAAAGAAAATGATGCGTATAAACCAATACAAAGTTAATGTAAGAAAATGTTCATTCCGTCAGTACAATGTTCATTCAGGTCAAGACGTGTAGGGGCGGATGCACGCCGGTACGCGATTGTACTGGTGTGCGGTAGTGTAATAATTTATTTCGTGATTAAGCCTAGCACATGAATTACACTTACCAAATTACGCGTCTATGTACAACGGACAGATGAACACTCTTTCTGAACGCATGAAAGCTATTTTTTGTCGCCTAAACCTATGTTCAAGAAATTTCATTCTTATTTTTTTTTTTTTCAGTTACAACATAAGTTCCTGAGTCTACATGCTGTGCAGTGGGTCATTAAAAAAGTCAATAAATGTTGTGTCATTTAGATGTATGCATGCAACAAATCAGAAAAGAAAATATATATATTTTTTATAATGACCATGAGTATGCAGTCTTAGTCGGTAAGAGGAATGGATGAGTTTCTGTCACCGAGGCTGCCTGAGCTAAAGTCCCTTGATACCTCTTTTTACAAGTAACGACAACCAATACAAATGACAAATCACATTCCGCCAGACCAAAATGGGGTCCTACAGTTCAGTTCTCTTCTGTGCGCCGCCATTCGCTTCCAAAACCTACACCGTGACGCAGTTGGCGCTTCAAAGAATGTCGCTACTTGTAGCAAGCTCTTATCTAGGAACTTTAGCCTGACCTTCTGGGACCCGATACGGCTCGCTCTTCTCATTGGTCAAACATGGAATACACACGTATATGTAGCACTTGGTCCATAGACCGACACGTTATTTACAAGCAAGTCATCTTTCGCTCACAGGATGTGTGGGCGCTGCGCGTCCGCGGGAACCAGATTCGTGTGAAGTGAAGCGTTTGCGCATGCGCCGTGACGACGACAGCGCCACCGCATCGGCGTGACGTCAGCGCCGCGTGTTGGTGTATGCGGAGAGCAAGTCGTCTGCTTCTTGCGCAGGAGTTGCGGTGACGTCAGAACGACGTTGAGCTCTGATTGGTTTTGATTGAAAACCTCAATGGTAGATGCCTTGAGGTCTACCCAATATTATTTTCTTTTCAATCAGCCAATGAGAGCTCGGCGTCGTTCTGACGTCACTGCAACTCCTGCGCTAGAAGCAGACGAACTTGCGCTCCGTATAGGAGCTCCTTGGAGTATCTGGATCCACTGGCTCCGGTCCTTCGTGATCCGACTTCTTTTAAGCGAACCCCGCGGCTCGTTTAAACTGACACGAGGCTTAGCGCAAACACTGCCCAGCGGCCTGCCATGAATGAAAGGAGGGGGAAAAAAGGAGCCGTTTGCGGTAGCCAGGCCGTGCAATTTGGCGGATGTGTGGGCGCCGCGGTTCTGCCAGATAATAGGGGTCGGTTCGTTCCTTGTGTGCCGGCGGTTCTCACTCATTCTTTCCTCTCTCTCTCTTCATTTTATTTTATGTATTTGTATCCTCGTGGCCCGGACTGACTGACTGACTCTCACCGTGAGCAAATAAACGTTTAGAGGCGGTGACTCGGCTCCCCTCCTTCGCGTCGCCGCATTTACTCCGTTCGCCCCTAAGCTGACAGTGCGGTGGGAGCTACGCGATCCCCGGACCAACGAACCGCCTCCCTTTCACCACCTGATCCCGCTCTCTGCGCCTGGGTGTGGGCGAGAGCGCGATCACGTGGTGAAAGATAGACGCGTGACTGGTCCAACTGGCACCAAGCTTCCACGGCGCTGTCGGCTGACCGGAGTTTCGAGAAGCCTCGAGTGTGGACCGGCGGAACGCAGACAGGCAGGCAGGCACACCTAGTGTTTGGCGTATACAAAGGAGCGGCGGTGTGTGTGTGTGGGTATACGAAGAACGCGGCTGATCTCGGCGGAAAGGTGGTAATGGGGCGATTTGCTCGTCGGGGGCCCCCGCCTTGCAAGCGTCTTGCAGAAGTGACGGAGGCTTCTTTCTCGGAGCTCGCGCTGTACGCGAGAAGAAGCGCCTCTTTATTCTGACTATTCGGGGCGCCGGACAAAGTGTCAGTGCCATGGCGTGTCGTCTCGTGGAAACCGGTTTTAATTTTGTTTTCATGTTTTGTTCGTTTACTTTGCGAGGGATCCGTTTCGTACACTGCGCGACTTTGTTAGCGCAAACACGTCATCGGCGCTTTTGTTTTGCCCTGAGTGCTTCGCAACCCGTAAAGCCATGGTCACAATGCAACAAACACTATACTCCGTTTCATACTAAGCGTGCAACGCTGTCAAAGCTACTGGCGCGAGCGCGTGGCTTCATCTATGGTTTTGTTTGCGCGAGAACGCGTGCAAATGATCAGCGAGATCAAGCCCAACGCTCGCGCCAGTAGCTTTGACAGCGTTGCACGCTAAGTATGAAACGGAGCACAAATGACAGTTCGCAGGTACGTTCGCAGCATGCATGGCGCAAACATGCTTGGAACATGATTGGGGCATGTCCGCAAATAATTTTCGCCATCTTGTCTGCGGCAAAAACCGTGTCTTTTGTATGATGCGTGGACGAGCAGTGTGCTTGCGACTTAACAAACATTTAATTATTGGTGAGTGTATCGTGGTGCAATATACCTGCCGGAACCTTTTATAGTGTAGAATGCACGCAAAGGACATAGTAGGAACGCGGAACGCATTAAAAAGCCACGCCAATACCTTACACACAAATGCCTTGCAGGCACGTAGCCAGGATTTTGTTTCAGGGGCCCGCCCATGACAAAATGCTGTGAGAGGGGGAAGGTCCAGCAAATGGAGATTTCGGGGTGTGGGGGCCGGCCCCAGCCCCCCCATGGCACGTGCCTTTGCCTTCTCTTTGCAAAAAAGATTTAAAAAATAATTCTAAGCGACCTCGTGAACTGCACTGTTTGTGCAGAAAAACCGCATCGCTCTCATTCTTCGTGTTCCTCACTCTCTTTTTCTATCTTATCTCACTCTCCCAACCATCTGTGTCCAAAAAAATACCTTTCATTCTTTTGATTCACCCGACGTTTTCTCGATGTTGTAGCAGCGTTTACGTGAGCGGCGCGCATTTACGGGGTGAGAAAGCGAACGACCGACAATTGCTGTCGGCTTCCGAAGGCGGACGGCCTTGAAGCTGGGGAGATCACGTAGGACGATCGATCCAATCTAAACCTAAAAACAACCAGAAACGAGGGAAGCTGGCCTACCGCACATACCAACCTTCCACCCTCCCCCCACACACGCACACACATACACAAACAAACGCCCACAAACATAAACGTAACTACACATCACCCGAAGGCTACAAAATAAAACAAGAAAGACAAAACATAATATTGTTGTTGATTTCTTTTTTAATGCGGGTAGGAGTGTGTTTTGAAGAGTTAGAAATGCCGGCTTCGCGCGGAACTTGATGAGAAGCTAGTATAGACACTCACAAACACACACGCACTCTTCTACCAGTTCTTGTGTTTCGCTCGATTTTGTTGTTATTGCTTTTTCGTTTTCTTCACCCTCATTCCGGCACCGAGTCAATGAGTGAAAACATGAATGGAGGACGAAAACGGCGACGGGAAAAAATAATAATAATAAGGAGTGAGTATTTTCTCTTCGAGGCATCACGTGAGTGCGAAACCTCATGCGTGCAGAGCCTGCGCCGCCGTGTGGAGTCATAGGCCGCCGCCCGCCAACGACAATGGCATCTTTTCTTTCCTCTCGTACACCGATGGAAGCGAGACCACGAAAGGCGTGAGAACTCTTGGTCAGACACCCTTTTGAAGTCGTGGAGGGAGGGGGAGGCTCGCTGTTCGAACCACTTACCCACTCTCGTGTCGATGTTCGCTCTCAAGCACCGATCCCAAATGGCGGTGGCAGCAGAAAGAGGAAGAGAAAAGAAGTGAAAAATGCAAGAAGGAGAGGCTCATTCAAGAGGCAATCGCCTCCAAAGACCAATTTACGACTGGTGCGAGCCGAAAATGCGGATTATGTCAAACGAGAAGCGAGAGGCGTTCGATGATTGCTTCAAATACTTTACTAGGGGGAATACGGGCCACTCCCCGCGAATACAATGGCCTCGGGGACGACAGGTTTTGCGCACTTTGAATGGGTGGATGTGTCATGGCGTTGCGGTTTTCCCCTTTAGGGTAGGATGGTGACTAGCGCCGTCTCTCGGTGCGGGATATTTTGCTACCGGCCGAACTCTCTCAATATGTGGACGCTGTTCGGTCGCGGCGACGTAGGTCGTCTCTTGAATTTAAAAACCAGCGAACACTTCATTGGTGACTCACTTAGAGGGCGCATATACGTAGGATGAGCTCTATGTCTACGTTCTGTTAAATAAACCGCACGCATGTAGCTCGATTAGCGGGTATCAAAATTTGTACGAGCGGTTTTGAAAGCTGCTCTAACAAGTGTGCTTAGTCATAATCGCAGTTCAACGCAGAACGAAGCAAATAATAATAAGGAACTATGTCGACACGAGAAGCACGTTTAGAAGGCACAGCTATGCGTTGTCATATACTTCACTGCAAAGTATTTGCTACTATGATTACCGCTAAAGCGCCCGAGAAGGCACCTTTAGTGAACGGCCCTATTTTCGCGAGCTCGGTATGTCGAGAATTTTTTAAAGTGCTGGGTTCGGGAATGTTTGGCTGGAGCAAAATTCTGAAATCAGGAGTGGGGTTGTGTGTATTAGATATGAGAGGATTTAATGAAGTGGTCCATTTCTCTCTATTTAACTTGCAAATAGATGGTGCTTTGCAGCAGCTCAAGAAAACAGGAAAAATATTCAGAAAGCTGGGAATAATTTTTCATTACTTTGTGAATAGTCAACATTATTCCTAATAGACCATGCCGGCCTTGAACAAAACTGGTTTGGGTTATTTTAGTATTTCTAGATTGATAATTGAAGGTGCGAACTCAGATTCCACTTATAAATGTCATTGGACATTTTTTTTTAACTATATTTATTGCACATCGAACAAATCTATACAGCTTTGCATTCAGAAAACACATATCCCTTTTAACACACACAATAACGGTTTGAACAAGTATATACAGCTCAGCATTCAACACAGGTCTCTTTTTACACACACAATAACGTGATTTGATCTCGAGGGAACCGAAAGAATGAAAGGTGTTTGCCTGCAAGGTCCGGTTCTTGCAGTAGAGAACGGAGCACACTGCCCCTCCTGTCATCTTCTTTGACTGCTTACTGCGGCGAACGCGTCATACTTGGTGCACTACCGCGGAGAAGGACGCCGGTATCAACAAGCGGCGCCAGGTTGCTCAATGGTGGCCGCTGAAACTCGTCGCGCCCGGCCTGGCCCGGCGACCGCGTGATTGCCCGCCCGCCCGCGTTTGCCATCGTCGGTGACGCATATTGGCAACACCTCCTATGGTCACCTGCTCCGGCGAGAGGAGAAAATGAGAGAGGGGGCGAGAGGAAATAGGGAGAGGGACACACCCAAATTATCCCGCGCCACCAGGGGAGGAATCGGCGCGGCCATCACTCCGTCTAATGCAAATGAGCGGAGTGTCCCGTATTCCCCCTAGTAAAGTATTTGATTGCTTGGTGGCGGCGGCGGCGAGTTTCCTCTACAGGCCGCTCTCTCTCTCTCTCTTATTCTCCCCAGCTTTTGTGCCTTGTGTCAGTTAGATCAGTCGTTCGTATTGTTGTACCGGCTCTTATCCCTCTCTCGCGTGAAGGTCGTCGTTGTTTCTCAGGAAAACAGAGCAATGCGGGAGGAACGCTCCTCACGTTGCTATATTTCTTTGTTAGATTGTATTTGCGTCTCGAAGGGGAAACAGAAAAACAAGAAAAGAAAGACTGGGTCTGTTTTGTCGAGCGCACGGTGGCGGAGACTATGCGTGTGCGTGTGTGCGTCTAGATGTTAGAAGCGGACGTATCGGTTCGTTCGATGACTTGCGTGCATGATTGGCATTTTTTTCTGTCCGGAGTTTATGTGCGTGTTTTTTTTTTATTTACTTATGCTCTAGCCGCCAACGCGACTGACTCTATTGCTATTTTGAATATTTACTTTTACTTTCTTTTATATATCTATTTGTTTTATTCTTCGCATGTCATACTCCCGCACAGTAGCTCGTCGTTTTACGTATAGTTACATCCAGCCCTCGTCGATTTTGTTTGCAAATTTGTTGGTTTTTCAGTGTTTGTTTTCGGAAGATTGGTATGAATGGGCACCGTGACTCAGCGCGCTCGAGAGCAATTCGGTTCCGCAGTTCTTTGGCGTTCGGCGCCACGGCGCCGACCCGGCCATGCGGATATGTGCGGGGCCCTTGTTTGCCTGTCCTTGCCGAGAAATGAGCGTCCGGCCGCCGACGCCGAGCAAACAACCTAAAGGAAATCGCGGGAGCCAATTCGTGGGTGTGTAGCGTAAACGGACTACAGCTATCGCTGCACACAAAAAGAGTGTTCATTTTGAGACGCTCTTCTTTTTCTTTTCTGGGAGTTATGCATGTTCCCACGAGTGTGTAGAACCTCTCTTTTACGATAGCAAAGTAGAAAGAACGAAGCCGTGTCGTGGCTTCTCAGGAAAAACTAGACTCTCTCTTTACTGAGAAAGTGATTGAGTGAGATTTAGTGACTTAGTGACTAAGATCTGGCGAGCGTCAAGTTCCGCGGCCATGGTTAGAAACGTTGGTGAAAGTGATCTTCAGGGCGCCGCTCCCGCTTTGGGTGGTTGGTAGTTGGGTGCTCCGAAGTGCTGGGTATCTGACTTTGGAGCGCGTCTTGTGTCCCATGTACGCCGTGGATGGCGTTTATCAACTCACTGGGAACATATCTTGCCCCGCATTATGTGAACCGCAAGTGCGGCGATGCCGAGAAGTCCGGCACTGAACGCGCCACCAATAGAAATCGTAGGTGAGTACTCAAACTATGGTATCATTTAAAAGCGATTAAACTTTCCTTCAGATTTATATGCCGTTTTAGACGCAGTACACCAAGAATATTTTTGGCGCTTCGTGTCATCCACAACGATGGAATATAATGTGAACAAGGACGCGAAAACTAAAAGCGTTGCAGGGAACGATAAAAGGCAGCTCCCTTCGGTTTGCATTATTTTATTATAAAAGTTATGACTGAGTATCCCGTGTCGGCGACGACTGTGTCCTCTGAAAACAGCGAAGTTGAGATGGGCCCACTGCCGGAGCGAGTCGATCAACGATTCAAAATCGGTGCATGAGCATGTTTCAGCAATAGAAATTGATGTTTTATTTCCAGCTACGTTATGTACTAATCTGCACAA
The DNA here is from genome assembly GCA_037355805.1 of Ixodes ricinus. Classification (NCBI taxonomy): domain Eukaryota; kingdom Metazoa; phylum Arthropoda; class Arachnida; order Ixodida; family Ixodidae; genus Ixodes; species Ixodes ricinus. The sequence goes on from JAZHYW010037093.1 coordinate 174,636, forward strand.
TAAGAAGAACCCAGTGGCGTTGTTATGGTCAACGTTAATTCATGGCTCTCTGCTACCGCGAAGAAGATTGCGATTGAGAAAAACCTTCAACTAAGCGCTGTAGATGATAAAATCGAGTCAGTGTCACCCCTCCAAGATATCAAAGATATCAGAATTAAGATAAATTAAGTTACGAAAAGTTACAAGCTGAAACTGCGATTCTCACGAGAAAACATGCACCCATCATGCGAGCGTCCGTGTTCATTGACTATATACAACGGTAAGTTCGGTGCGCGCTCTATTCACGAAATGTTCCGAGATGTGCACACTCCAGAGGTTGGCGCTATGGAAAAATATTGTCGGTTTACGGACGCGACCCACTGTCGCCGGAGGTTGCGGTCATCTGGAAAGCGATGGAGTTCGAAGACATCGCAGCCGCAGTCGCCTCGTCGGGATCCCGTATGCGATACAGATGTTCTCCAATAATATTCTGCCCTCTCGGTCGTTATTCGCGCAGCCTATTGCCGAACAATGATGTCCCGATGAGCGGGGACCGTCGTCATTGATTCCGCTAGCTCTATAATTAGGTATGAATGTAAAATGAAATAGAGTAAACCGCGAAGAAAACAAGCGAAGTTGAAGAGAACACACGCGTCCAAGGCGTTCATCCGGGCCTTTCTCTCCTTTTGAACCACTCAGTAAGGAGGAAAGCGCCGGCAGCCCTTTTCCCTTTTCTCTCTTGACCTCTTTCATTGAAACGGTCTATAGGAACACGCGGTGAAGAATAGCGAATCATAGAACCGCGCGCACATTGCAAGTGAGGTATACACAGTCATTGCATTGCCCCATTTCGCCGACCACATTCATAGTATACTGTGCGACTGCACTTATGGCATGCGAATGCGCCGCTGGATGGGTGGACGGATGTTAATGGCTATACCACTTGTAACTGGCGGTAATTTGCGCCACCTAGCCTATGTCTAGAAAGGCAAGCATCCGCGATCCTGCGATTTTTTAGATGCGGAGCATCTCTTGCTCGGGTCTATGTCCCGCGGCCTTGTAGTCCGCACTCGCACTACGCACGCGCAACTCTCCTCCTTCCCTCTCTCCAACAGCTGCGCGTTACTCTCTCCGCTCTCTCTCTACCAGCTGCGTGCAAAGCGTGTGCGTTCGCTTCTCCTCAAACCGCGCGCGCTCGCGCAACTATCCTACTCTAGTCTCCTCTCCTTCAAGTGTGAAAAAAAATAAACGGCGAGCGGCGAGCGTTCCAAGTTTCTCTGCCGCGAGCCGCGACGCAGGCTCGCGTAGGGGGTTCGCTAGGGCAGTCGGTGGCGCCATCTCTCGACGTCAGCACGCGACTGACTCTTTCCTCGGAACCAACACGATGCTCCGCATCACCCCATGGTTCCCCTCGGGAAGATGGTGTAATTTTATTTTTGTGCGTGATTGGTTTAGTCGGAGGTAGCACAAATCTACAAAGACAACGAGCGCCATGGTGATGCACTTTTGGCACTACTTGATTGGCTCCGTCGGAGCGTATACATAGCATCGGTGGCGGTCGGACTTAAAGGAAAACGGAGTGTGGTGCTGTGCGCGCACCTATATACGGATTCACTCATGCAGCCGAGTCTGTAAAAACAATTCAGAGAACATTTTTGTGTGTGGGGGATAAAATAGATTACCATAATACGAATTTTTCTCAATGATGTAGTTGCCAGCTCGAAGCTTTCAAGCGATCTATTTAGGAGACCGTTTTTTTTTAATCAGTCTGATTGGGACACGCGTGTCAAAAAATAAATTTTACGCGAAAAAAAACATTTTTTAGAGCAATATTGATGGCGAGAGATTTATTTGATATTTTGCGCGCAAATTCCAGGTCATTCAGCTCGGCTTCTCATTGGTAACAATGGTCATTCAAATCAGCTTTTCATTGGCCAATAGAATGAGTGACAGCTTTGATGTTGGTTATAAAATCTTCGTGATCTCTTGAAATCGCCTTTTGAATTACATATTTTTAGGTTTAAGAAACAATCCATCGAATGAACGTCGTAATTGTTCGCAAACGTTTTACAAAATCGTTACTTCCGTTCGGATAAAACAACAAACAAAAGCTTCGCCATTTTGTTTTTCTGTCCTGGTCGCCGTCTTGCAACGCGTCTCACGTCCTCGGGTGGTTTTGTAGTTTTATTGCGTTTATATGTGAAGACTTCCTGAAGAGGGCTTGTTGCTTGTGTTAGTTAGTCATGGCCGATTCACATGACGGACTGATCCGCGGACGGTGACGACATGTCTGCGGTTCGTCTGTCTCCCAAGCGCATCTAAACGAGGGAGTCGACGAGCAGACGACAGCGAGGACGGACCGAACCTGGTCGCCACCCCACAGTGCCGCGAAACTCCAACATCGCACCGCGGCACCGTTGTCCAAGAGAGAAATCGACGTTCGCTACCGCGATAATGAATCGTACGCCGCTGTTACGTACAGATCGAGACAAAACACCGTGATAGGCTTCGCGCGAAGCGCCACTAAGCTTTACTAACCCAAAGCATGAGAGTGACACAGGCATGGTCCTGCTCGAGAAGGGTTCCGCGTAGAAGCGACGAAGTTCTGGGCTCGCGAAAGGGCGTTTGGAGATGCCTTCACGCACTCCGCACTCGTGCACAACAGTCAAGTTCACCACAGCCACAAGAGAGGTTTTGCTCGGTGAAATCCCGATTAGACGTGGAAGAATCATCGCGGCGTGCTAGACGAGTTTTGACGGAAGCTTCTTGACGCGGACCCGGAGGAGTACAGGAACCTGCGCCGCGTCAGCCAGACGAAGTTTCTGCAGTTCCTTTCACACGTGGAACGAAGAAACGCCCGACAAAATGAACCAGCGAACGCACAAAACACAATGATGCGCCACTTTTGTTTTCATCGCGAGAAACAAAAACAAGAAAACAATGTACCGTTGCGAGACTAGACACTTTTCAAGTCAATCTCCCGCCAAAAATCCACGAGTGAAAAACGCGCTTGACTTTATCAGTCCGCGCGTCCAAGGACGAGGCGCGGATTGCAGGAATCGGTGACGTGCCGGTCACTTGGTACACGGTCTGCGGACGAAAATCGCGATTTGGTCCGTCGTGTGAATCGGCTGTACGACGCGGTACGACGTGCGACCAACAGACACAGGAAGTAGCAATGGCTCTCGAACGGGGCGCAGCCAAGCCAGCCAAGCAGCCAAGCCGATCCACTACGAAGAGGCGGGGAGTACCTCTCCTCCACGCGCCCGAAATGCCGAGAAAGAAAAAAAGTAGAAAGGAGGTGACTACCGACTAAATTGCGTCTGGCGCAGTCAATATTGCTCTAAAAAAAATTTCCTTTCGCATAAAATTCATTTTTTGACACGCGTGTCCCAACCAAATTGTTTTGAAAAAGCTTTTTTTTTTCTTTTCAGGGGCCCTTTAAGAGCAGCTCCCAACGGTATGCGGTACGACATATGGTGAAACGGAGTATAGCTACTGTCAAATTTTCTCTGCTTATATCCATCCACAAGTACGTTTTGTTTAGTAACAACGCCCCCCCCCTCCTTTCCCGCACACACACACACACACCCTCTCCCCACCCTCGATAGTGTCGTTGAAGGTGCGAATACTAAACAGACAAATAACACTGAAGATGCAGGAAGCAGACAGATTTCAACACTATACAGACACCTAAAACAGAGGGAACAAAAAAACTTGGATAAAATGTAACGAGAAAATACAGAAACGTATTCTTATCTATCCTTTCTTTTATTTGTTTCCCGGGTCTCTAAATATAAAATGTCGATTTATATTACTTTTTTTACGGGTTAAATAAAAATGAAGATGGCAGGAGTAAATGTTACAGTGCTCCGAGAAAAACGGACGTCAACTTCTCTCTACATTCCGCAGAGCTAACGCAAAACTTCTGGAGCTAGACCTTTATTAAAAAAAAAAAACTATTTACATTACAATTAGATACAGAATGCATTATATACAAAAGGAGGCGTATACGCCCAAAACACTCCAGTGAGCGCCACCCCCTCGGCGACGTCACTAACATAAGCTTTCTTGAGGGGGTTGGCCGGGGGGAGGGGGGGGTGTTTGTCGTTTCGCTCAGCCAATGGGAATTTAGGTGCCGTTTTTCGCAGCTACAGACAACGATAACGCCGGCTTCACTCAGATAACGCCGGCTTTGTTCCATGGGACAGTAAATACTTTCGCATTAAAAATGCCGAACACTCGCGGTGTTATAGTAAGACAACCAGAGTTGTTATGAGTCCGGTTCGTCCACGATGACAACGCGCCTGCCCACACCGTGATGAGTCTTCAGCATTTTTTTCCACCAAAAACGGCATGGCCTTCGTGCCCCACCCTCCTCAATTACCCGACCTCATCCCGTTTGACTTTTTTTCCCCTTTCTTTGGATGGAAAAAGTTCCCTAATTGGAATCGGTTTTCCGATGTGGAAGAGGTGAAGTCGAAAACAGCAGAAGACCTGGAGGGCACCAAAAATCGATGAGTTTAAAGGTTGTCTAGGCATTGAAAGAAACGTCTCGACAACTGTATTGAGCCAGGCGGAGAGTACTTTGAATGTCCCTGAAATTTGTACGTAAAAAAATAAATACACAACTTTGCAAAAAAAAAAAAATATATATATATATATATATGTTTTATTTGTAATTTATTTTTATGTTGCAATTTGTCATTTATAATTTTCCGAACCGGTTCGCGAACCGGTTCAGCGCTCCCGAACCGGTTCGCGGATCGAATTAGTCGAACCGGAACTGAACCGGAACAAAATAAATTTACCTGAACCTGAACCGTAACCGAACCCGTATTTTTCGGTTCGGACACATTTATATATATATATATATATATATATATATATATATTAATATATATAATATATATATATATATATATACGGGTTCGGTTACGGTCAGTTCAGGTAAATTTATTTTGTTCCGGTTCAGTTCCGGTTCAACTAATTCGATCCGCGAACCGGTTCGGAATTCGGCGCTCAACCGGTTCGCGAACCGGTTCGGAAATTATAAATGACAAATTGCAACATCAAAATAAATTACAAATAAAACATCTGAAATCAGCACATACGAAACGGGATACATCGTCGAAACTAGTAGTGCATAACGTTTATAAAAGCCTGTAACCAATGCCAGCGGCAAACAACGACTGTCTGATGACAGGGCTGTCTGTCACGGGCGCTAACTCCAGCGTCTGCTGAGCGTTGGTTTGAGCGCACGCGCCCGCTTGAGTCCCATGACTACGCTGGGCAGGCGACGGAAGCAACAGAAGCTCGGCAGATCCTTTGTCAAATTCGAAAGTGCGCGCAGCTTCGCTTCTCCGCGAGCGACTAGGGTTTGTATCCCTATTTTTTCCCCCGCATTTATCGAGTTTCCGGTACGAAAAAATACGGCATGTAAATCTTGACACTTCATAGCTCGATATACTCTGACCGGTGGTTGGGGCAGCGAAGAGCAGATATAATTCATGAATGCTCATTTCAACTGTAAATAAAATTTCTTTCTCTCCCTCAAACATGATCAAACTCCACAGCCTTTTCTTTTCTCATTCCGATGGAAGCAAGCTTCAAGAACTCGCGCGTTCTAGAAACGTGTTATGAAATGAGCACACAGCAGCATTTAGGATTTACGAGATTGTAGAAAAATAAAATCCCGTGACGCGATTTTTTTTTTGCACAGCTTTTAATTATTTTTTTCGTGCATGCCGCGACCAGCGCAATACTGGTTCCTATGTCAAGATTCATGGATGCAGCGTTTGTCAAGATTCATGGATGCAGCGTTTATATTCCTAAGACTGAGTGGAGAAGAAAAATATGTAAGCGAGGTGTGTGTCAGTGTTGACGGCACTTAAGGGGATTCAACCGCTATTTATTTGTACCCTTTTCCTCATAGATGGCGCAGAATTTTTCCGGAACAAACGAGTTGCACGTTCGCAGCTGCGCATGCAGGTCGGGCGCTCGAGGTGGGCTCGGGCCACGGGCTGTTCGCCGCCGATCTCGAGCTAGATCTTCTTCGCTCTGCGTCCGCCGCTGCCGGAAGTGGCCAACAGGCGGCGCGAGATACGAGCCAGTACGCACGTAGATTACAGTGGCTTACAAAACGTAGAATAAGCTCTGATTTCCGAATTGATTCGAAATTTTATCCACGTTGGACATTATCGAAAGCACAGGATGCGGCATTACGGCCATTTAAACCACCACACTTAGCACGCAAACGTTGTTTTGCAAAAAAAAAAAAAAAGGTTCATTTTTAGAGTTTAATTTAAAGCTAGAAAACAAAAAAGATAAACTGGCAGTTTTGCACTTCCTATGTCCTATATCGGCCTGCTCTTCATCTGAATACTGGTTTGCAAACCCGCTCCCAGGATGTGTGGAGTAAAGCCCATCTATCCTGGGAAAAGTGGCGCCAATAAATTTTGTGGAAATGCTCGAGACACGTGCCGCGCGCCACTTCTGGGAAGAACTAGAGCCACTTAAATGAGCTTCGCTTAGAGTATCGGCACTCTGTTCCCCAACATTGTTGTGGGCGCCGACATTTTGGTACTTGTGCAGAGTAGATCGCAACTGCCGATCGTCATGATTCAAAAATGTGACTTCCTCAGCATTAGATTCGGTGTTAGGAAGCTCATATATTATTGCTTTTCTCTGTCGTAAACTGTTTAAACATTTGTAGAGGACGGAAAAGCGTTCCCTGTGATTTCAGATAAATCTTCAGATAACTAGCAACCATGATTTTAAGCCACAATATGAACAAGTGTCGTTACTCTGAAGCGTAGCTTATTTAGTGGCACTATATAGACGAACATGGCGTCTGAAATCTAGCCCAGTGCTGCGCTGTTCCGCCATGATCTTCCCTAGTGCCACTAAATGTGCTACGCTTCAGAGTAACGACACTTGTCCATATTGTGACTTAAAATCATTTCTGCCAGTTATCTGAAAATTTGTCTGAAATCACAGGAAACGCTTTTACGTCCTCCACAAATGTTTAAACGCTTCGCGACAGAGCAAAGCAACTTTACATAAGCTTCAACACCGAATCAAATGCCGAGCAAGTCGCACTTTTGAATCATGACGATCAGCAGTTGCGTCTGCTCTGTACAAGCACCAAGATGGCGGCGCCCACAGCAATATTGGGGAACAGAGTGCCGACCCTAAGCATAGCTCATTTAGTGGCGAGGTCCACACTTCGGCGCGGCGAGGTCCACACTTCTGCACGTCCAGAGGTGTCAACCTCGTCGGCGAGGTCCACTCTTCTGCATGGCGAGTCAAAAGCAACAAGAAGCAACCGTTTTTTACCCGTGAACTGTATCAAGGAGTTCTCTGTCCAAGCAAGTGGCGCGGCTCTACTACTATACTTCGTTTCAGCTTGGGTCCAGACGCAGCCGATGCTACAAGCGCGAGCTCCGGACTTCAGCGTACCTGCCAAGCACGCGCGCTCGTGCAGTACAGGCACTGTTCAGGGCCACACGCTCGTGCTTGTAGCATCGGCTGCGTCTGGACCTAGCTGAAGCGAAGTGATACTTCGTTTCAGCTGGGTCCAGACGCAGCCGATGCTACGAGCGCGAGCGTGTGGCCCTGAACAGTGCTTGCATTGCACGCGCGCGCGTGCTTGGCAGGGACGCTGAAAGCCCGGAGCTCGCGCTTGTCTATAGCATCGCCTGCGTCTGGACCCAAGCTGAAACGAAGTATAGTCCACAATCGCGCGCCCAGTACACAGCAGCTGACAACATTGGCAATGGGTATTGACCCGTAAGTGATGACGTCACAACATGGCGTCTGGGTCCAAACAAACCGTTGCTAGGGACGTTGCTATGGACTAATGCATGGAGGCTCCACATGAGGGTGGATTTTTGCTTACAAGTACGTAAATAATTTTTTGTAAGCAACCTAACTTCTTGATATCTAATTATGAATATGTTCTTGTCGTCTCAGTTTCGTATTTCAACAATGAAAGCCATTTCTGAAGTATTACACTCCGCTTTGCTTTGGTAGCAGACGACACGATAGGTTTGCTGGCCTCTGTTGCAGCGGGCGTCTTCATTGAATTGCGTCGGTTCCCGTAAAGGAGCGACAAAAACAAGTGCATTGCCATGGCTGTAGAGGCCTCCGCAATGTGCCTCCTTTTTATGTGAAGAACCCAGCTTAGTTCAGAGGGGTGAAAAATCTCCAACGAACCCGCGATTCGAGTACAATTTGTAATAAACTTACCTTGTTTTTTTTTTATCCAGTTCTTTCGCGCTTTGGGGTCTTGCGAAAATCTGGAGAAACTGCAAGAATCTTTCTCCACGCGATGGTTACAACCAGGCACAAAGCACCCTCCCATAGCGCGAGTCTGCAAACAATATTTGGGATCTCAACCGATCGCCTGAAGTGCTTTTCTCACGGGTGCAATGCACTTTTAGCAGACGATCATCTCGATCGACGCCCGGACTTTCGATAAACCCCGTTTTGTTTCGCACCCCACTATGAATTATTTTAAGTGTCTGAAACTCATTATATTTCAAACAAATGAAATATCAGAATATCATCTTTATTCACACGATTCAGACGCCGGCGCCGGCTTGGCCGGCGGGCGTGTGGCAGACGGCATACTACTTGCATTCGTCGTCTGCTGCAGGTATTTTGAGGACCGGAGGTTGTAGTCGTAAATATTTCAGAAACAAGCGATTACCGGCACACTTCTGTCGAAACATATATGACATTCAAGCTTTCTATTCCTACTCCTGATTTTTGAACGGTCGGGCTTTCGTAGCGAAACCTAGCCACATGTATTTGTCCATAACAACGACCCTAGCAACGGTTTGTTTGGACCCATGACGTAACACTTACGGAGTCAATGGCAAGAAAGGACACTTTCCGTCTGTCTGCCTGTCAGCGAAAAAGAACCACTCAAATACAGAAAGCCATGTTGCACTCAAGCTATCCTCGTAAATTTCGTGAGTTGAAGGCGCTGCCGGAAAGTGCAGACTAAATTTCTTTGATAAAATTCACGCTTACAAGTACCGCCAACCATTGTTGCCAAAACGCGCAAGACACGTGCGAGGAGCGGGTGCTCCGCTGCCATTCGCTTCCAAGGGCCGCTCATTTCAGTTCCGCGCCGGCAACTGCTTCCAAGGGCCGCTCGAGACACGTACGGGCCTCGTGCACTGGCGCATTTGACGCCACTTGCAAGACAAACTCAAACACATCGAAGGGCTTTAGTCCAGACCACCGTGGTCCAGACCACGGTCCAGACAGATAAAAGGGATCGGTTGCCAAGTGCAATAAAGGAAAAAAAAAAAGATCGGTGGCTCGGAGCACGTGGAGCGAAAGCTCGCGCTGTATAACCCAGGGATCTTAGGTTCAATCCCCACCCCTGCCCGTTTCGATCTGGATGAGCATCGTACCGGCGTGCGGTCATGTATCACTACTGCGTGATGCACGTTAAAAACCCCAGGCTACGGGTTGTACTGCACTGGTTTAATTTCTCATCTACAGCTGGGAGACAAGTCGCCCGTTGAGGCTTACTATGTTCTAGGCTGTATAAACATACACACACCCCAATTTGTTTCCAGACAAATAAGGTAGCACCGCTTCATTCCACCGTGACATAGTAAGATCATCACTGTTGAAAGAGGTGTTCATAACGGACAATAGCATAGTGAACTCCCGAGGTTAATATGAAGACACTAAAGTTATTTAGAGGTTCATTTGATTTTGCCTAAAAATTAGAAAGGTGAAGAGAAAAAAAAAGAAACGTACTCCTCACCTTTGGTAGAAATGTATTTTCTACCTTTTGATGGCCCGTTTGATTCTCTTGGTAATCCGCAAAACGGGAAGTGTTAAATTTACAAAAAATTGTTTCGGGCACCAAACCGCTAACGTCAAAGTTCAATTTGCAACTCAAAGTAAGCACCTGTTTGTTGGTTAAGAAAATATATGGTAATTGTTCAAAAATAATAGAAATCATGCTTCTTTTTTTTGCTTTTCATATCCACTAGCAACCAAACAAGGTCTACAGAGAATGAAAATATCTGAAATAATGTTTCATGAAATAAATGTCGTTCGGAATAAGTACTTAGCCTTCTTTGCAACTCATTCACCTATTATTTTTTTATTTCCAAATACATATTAGTTGGGTGCCTTTATGTGCGCTTTGCTTAGGGTGGAGACATGTGGCCATTTAGTCCCACACGTTTATTTCTTTTTGTTCAGAAGCGCGTGAAAGAGCGTGTCCCGGCACGCGTTTGTGGCGCTGACTGTGCTATGGCGACATTTTCTTTTCGTCGATTTATTTGTATTTTATCCGTGAGCGCGTGCTGTCCGCATCGGGTGCTACAAAGGGTGGCATCACCCTAAGCAGAAGGACATTGAGGCACCCTACATATTAGGGTATCTCTGTTCAACCCTGCACGATCTTAGGGTGCTTATGAGCCACGCTTGTAGCGTATGCAAGCGTTTGACCACGCGCGCTAACATAGCACACACAAAAAAATAGAATCAACACAAGTCTCGCCTTCAGGGCCTTATCAGGGCTTTCGCTAGGAGTCTGGTGATGACTAGTACGTGTGCAACACGTGCTGGCGTCTGCAGTCATATAACTGCTTGAAATGAAAAGTCTATTTTGTTCCTATCTTATGTTGAATATTTACTTCTAATTACTTATATAGAAGAGATGAGCGCGTGCAGTGCATGCACTTAGCAATGTTTTTGGGAAAATCTTGTTTTTTGGCCCGTGTAGATAATTTACGTATCGCGGAAAGATTAAACTCTGAAGATCGGACGCCCGCAGTTGGAATAGAGCGCGAAAATTTGAGTGGAGGACGCAACTGTGTGTATGGGCATTTAAACAACCTAATATGCATGGCATTAATTCTTACTGTTCTTCAGAATGTGGTTCGCCAGCACTTGCAGGCATCAATATTTTCCCCGTGTCATCAAGGAACACGACCGCTCTCACTGATGTAACACATAAAACCAAAATATTCGTTTGTAAGTAGGTGGGTATTTATTTGTGCTCGTAAGTACAGGCGCCACAGAGGCATGTAGCCCATGTATGAGAGGCCCATATAAGGGGTGATAATAATAATGCAGTACGATATAATGTGAGGCACTGATAATCCACAATGAGGCATCACGAAGGAGGGGTCTAAGCTGATCGCAGGTGTGTGGCAGCTTCGCGACAAAGTTGCGGAACCTCGGGTCAGTCACTAATGGGCACGTTTGTTATTCTTTTTTGCAACGTTCAAAAAGTGCCGACCAACGGAGCCATCAATTGTAATTCTGTTGTGTCTATCTCTATACAGCAGGAAGTTAGTCAGCTCTGAGGGCATCTGGTGTCTTCGTTGGAGATGAAAGACAGTGCAGTATACCGCTGCTTGTCTGATGTCTTTAACGTGCATCACGCTGATACATGACAGCACGCCGGTACGATGCTCATCCAGATTGAAACGGACAGAGGCGGTGGATTGAATCCACGATCAGCGAGCTTTACAGCGCGAGCTTTCGCTACACGTGCTACCAATCCACGAGCAACGAGACATCGCGGTCGATTTCGGGCTCGAGCAAAAAACAGCAACTGCAACAGCAAGAAAATCTCCGGTTTGAGGCATTTAGTACTAGTGTCGCCATCTCGTTTAACAAACTGGAAATAAAATTAATAGGGTGATTTTATTTACACAAATACGCAAATACAACAATATTTTGCTTTCTCGTCATGGTCTTAAAATTAAGATTAGAGGCACCCCTAGTACGTACGGCCAAGCGTTTTGTCACGTTTGTCTTCTAAATAATTGCATTTTCAAAAATGCCTCAAAACGCGCTAAGAACAGTCAAAACGGTCATATTTCTGGATTTTATTAAAAATCACCAGCGCTCTAAAAGAAAAATTCAAGGGCCGTACAACCTTGATTACGTTATCATAAGTAACCTCCAAAAGAATGAATACTATCGGGCATTCCTGAAACTCAGGTTTGTGTAGCGAAATTTGCCCATTGAGTGACGAGCGGTTGAATCCCGCTTAAAAAACAAATGGCATTGATAGCACATTCATTGTCAACAGCGCGTGGCCGAACCGTTTTGACATGAGCCGGTAACCGTTATTTTTTTTCCGGTTCAGTTCCGGTTCGGGTTCATCGCGATAACAATATAGCGGATCGGGTTCGGGTTCAGTTCCGGAAAAAATACCGGTTCGGTTCCGGTTTTCGGTTCGGTTCGGTTCCGGTTCGACACCCTGATATATATATATATATATATATATATATATATATATATATATATATATATATATATATATATATATATATATATATATTTATATATATTTTTTTTTTTAGGTTGTACATACTGTTAACCACGCGTCGTCGGTTGTATCTGCCACCATATTTCTCACCCTTGCGTGCACTTGGGGGGGGGGGGGGTCGTTCCAAAGACCATAACTCAGAGCCCAATAAAGCCATCATCGAGGGTTTGATTGTAGCGCGTAATTGGATGGGGAGTACCGTATACTGGGCAGCCTTCTGACTCTGCAGAGTCTGTAGCTTCTGGACTCTCCACGACCAGTCGTAAACAAGAACGCCACAATAAGTTTCAACAACCGTTAGCCCGAAGTTCCAAGCCGTGAAATGTATGGGGCCACCATATGTTCCGAAAGGAGGGAGAAATTGGAGCTTGAGCCATTTGAACCCGCAACGTCTGCACGCCTCAATTGAGTTAGTGCGTTTCCAACGCGCTCACGCGTTTCCAATTGTTAACTACAAACCGGTTTTATTTTCTTGCTTTTCTTCTTTTAGTAATTTGTTTTTGGTTTTTAACGAGGTCTAATTTTGGCTACCGGGCGAACCACAAATGTACTTCGCTCGTCGCGTGCTCGAGCTATTGAGCCGTCACGTGACGAGTTTTTACGCGTATCCTAAACGCTGCCGTCAGACGTTAGGTAATAGATGGACTTTCCTATTCCGTCGAGCTCAGTCTACCTAGCAGGCCTTTTCTTACTTTTTTGTTTTAGTGATAAACCTTCCAATCTTCCAAAACAGCGTGGATTGCCTGACTGTACGTTTGTTTCCGAAGATGGCGCCCTCTGCTGGGCCTGCGTGGCTTTTTGCCATCTGCTCTGGGAATTATATAATTATTTTTTTTTCGTGTAATAAGAGCAATTTATCTCGTTCGATGACTTAATTCAGAAAGAGAGTGATAAGAAATGTATTTATAGAAATTGGTGGAACAAAAATGACAACGGCTGCTCACTAGCCAGAGAGAGAAGAGAGAGAGGGAGAGAGGAAATACAAAGAAAAATAAGCGTAATGACATCTGCTGCTCTCTTTGGTATCAAAAGATTGAGTCGAATTCACTCATGAGCAGATCGCAAGAGAAGCGTTACTGTGTTGATCACAGTAGTAAGCAACCACTGCGAGACCTACATTATTTACTGAATTTTAAGACAAAGCAATATTATTATGCGGAAGTAAACAAAGGCAAACAAAGCAACACTAAACAAAAACATCTTGCGCTGGCGACCTTCGTAACTCTTTTATGTTCAAGAATGAAACCATTTCTTTTTTCTTCTTTTTGTTCGAAGGCAGTGTTTTTTTTTACTTTCTTCCGATCATGCCGCGAGCGGTACTAGCACCAACTAAGTATATCATTGGAAACAATTTGAGGCTGTGTACCTCCACGACAAGAAAAGCTCATCGAGCAAATAATTGACTCTCGTAGCCTCATATTGGCAAGAGAAAGAAATGGAAGATTTTGCCTTTGGCATTTTAGCAGAACAATGGCAGGTTCCAGACGGGCTGCTATGCTCCAAATGAACCATGTGCACACACACTCTATCCCGTAAATCCTCGTAATGTGAATAGTCATTCGGTTAATGTAAGCAGACTCGTTAACCAGGATATAGAGTTGTCGGTCTGTCAGGTCCGAGTCCGTCTGACCATGGAGGCTGTACTTTGCATACCGTGTAGTTAGCGGGCTGGGGTCTATACTCTGCGCTCGCCGGAAGTGAGCTCTGTTTAGTTCCGCTCGCTTAATTGCGCCATGTCCGGTTTCATTTTCTTTTTGTCTGTGTTGTTTGTTGTTGGGGACCACCAGCTGGCGGAGCTTGGGTTTCAGGATACAAGTCTTAGTTCCCGACAAGGTCTATCCAGCTAAATCGGACCTCCGTTTTCGCGTTAACCATATGTCGTCGACCGTAGTTGTAAGGCCAGGCATCATAATTTCAACTAACTTTTTGAGAAACCATACGTGAATGCTTTTATTGTGGAGTTAATGCTCCTCTTTATTTGTGCTGGTATCGTATACCGCAGATTCATTCATGGACAGTCAGACTGAGATACTAATTTTTACCCGCACACTCGAAATATGTCCTGGACCTGTTTGAAATCATATTTGTACTTCTATTCATCCATGTATTGTCCGAAATACAGTAGCAAGAACCATACGCTTTAAAATCGCCAGAGTTCTTCTTTTCTTTTTTTCAACTTTTTTGGTGTGATTATAGGGACCCTGTCTGGATTCGTAACTTGGATTGAGCATTAGTCTCTCGGCTATCGCAACGAATTCAGGACTCCCTTCTCGTCACAATTTTGTAAACAAATACAATAAATGATATATATATTGTTACGAAGACGACGACGCACAACTTCGGGAAATAAGGGCGCGCGCTGCATGGTTTCACCACACGAGCTGGGAGCGATTCGGCTGTTCCGCCATTGATCGCCTCTATATAAATATATATATATACAACACGGGCACTTCACGTCATCGTACGTGGTCTCCGAAGAGGTCTCCGAAGAAGGTCTCCGAAGCTCATAAACAAAGAAGACTACTATACTCTGTTTCACCTTGTGTCGTACCGCAGGAAAGGCTGCAGAGCGAGCTCCTTGCTCTAGGGCGCATCTCGGCGGCACAAGCTCTCGTGCACCCAAGAGCAGCTGCCAACGCTATGAGCTCGCGCTTCCAGCATTCGCTGCGGTACAACATAAGGTGAAACGGAGCATACATGTACACGGGACGAGACAAACAGTGGGAGGGTTTCTGGAGCACAAACGAGCACGTACCACGTGACACCAAGCGCTGTACCGCGTTCCACGTGGCGGCGTGTGCTTCCAGAACACCTCCGATTGGATACATTTCGTTTCTTGTGCATTAATAAGACAGATAGGAAACGCCAGAGAGCCGAACTTCTCGAAATGCGTGATTTTTAACACGCTGTGCAAAAAGAACTGTACAGCGTTGTTAGAATGACATGAATGTTGCTGTAACTACCATGCAATAAAAAAAGTGTAGTGGTGTAGTGGTTAGCACCATATTTGGGTAGTAATTCAATTACTGTAAGTAAATTACTGTAATTTAATTACTTTTCTTGGTAATTTGTAATTGTAATTAATTACTTTCGGCTAAAAGGAATTGTAATTGTAATTTAACTACTTTCTAGCGTCAGTAATTGGAAAATTTCAGGCACAATTACGATTACTTTTTGCAAAACTGCGGCACCGAAGGAACCTCTCTGAAAGCCTCAGCACTCGCACAAACGGCCTAGCTTTTGGTGAAACACTCACACACGCACGACATAAATAGCGTCGCATTGTTTGTTGCTTACACTGCGGGCTGAGAGACAATCCTCTATGGAGCCTATCTCAACGGCGTCGTGTAGCGCCGGCTGCGGTGCGAGAAGAAAACAATAGCGTAAACATGCCAAAATATTGAAAGAAAAAAAAATTGAGCTTCAGCTTTCAGCCGAGGTTGGGAATATTAATTGACTATGAAGTTAATTTTCTTTCTTTTTGGTCAGTTTTTTACATCCCTCTTCCAGTACTGTCACATATGTGTATATCTTTATATTATTTTCAAGTTTATTTCTTGTTGGTTTTACTTCGGATATTATTTGCATAAGCACTTTGGACACTGACCTTGCACCTGTGAATATTGTCACCAATGATTAGGGAGCCCCGATTCGTTACTTATATATTTCTGAGCCATTATAATTTCAACTCAATGTAAATAATTTACAATACTATGATGTTTGTATGCGAATGTGGTCGTATTACCGTGTGTGGATTTTACTTTGATATTAACACTTGTAAAATATTCCTATGTGAGTAATTGTCACATTTTTATTTGCCTGGCTAACAAAAGTCTGGCAACCCAATTTTTTCTTTAGCAATCTGGTGTCTTCCAGCATATGAACTACTTTATTATTATTTATTATAAATATAAGCACGTAGTACTTCAATGCCCCATACTGTCAAGTTCTATCATGAATTTAACAAAATTCATAAAAAAAGTACTATACGTGAGCATTGGAGTAAGGAATGAACAAATACGTTGCATTCAATACAACTCGTTTAAAGTTATATGGCCCAAGTCGGGTCGCTCTCAGAAATGAGTAATTGTAAAGTAATTGCATTACTTTTTAAAAGTAATTTGTAATTGTAATTAATTACTTTTCACGTAGTAGTAATTGTAATTGTAGTTAAACTACTTTTGAAGCAATGTAATTGTAATTGTAATTAAATTACATTTTGAAATGAATTTACCCATGTATGGTTAGCACACCCGACCGGACATTGGGAGGCCCAGAGTTCAAATCCTGGCTCCGCCCTTCTTTCGGCTTTCAGCGGGTTCCTGAGAACTTTAATTCTTTGATTCGATTCATTGGATTAAGTGCGGTTCATTCATCTGCATATGTCTATATATATATATATATATATATATATACATATATATATGTATATATATATATATATATATATACAACGGGCATGGTGGCGGGAGGCCGAAGGCGTGGGTATATAACTGAGAAGAAAAAACCCTTGGTGAAAACAGCAACAACGGACGATTTATTCTTCGACGTTTCGGCCGGAGTCCGGCCTTCGTCAGGAAGACGTTCCTGACGAAGGCCGGACTCCGGCCGAAACGTCGAAGAATAAACCGTCCGTTGTTGCTGTTTTCACCAAGGACTCTGTAATATACTTTAGCATTAGCCTTTGACGTCAGTGATATATATATATAGTATATAGTATATATATCATATATATGATATATATATATGATATATATATACTATATATCGTGATAGCGCTCCAGGAACGTCACTCAAGACCCGCTTGCCCTCGTTTGCCGCGACTTAGTGAGCGTATGTGAGGCATTTGTAAACTTACCATACACGCAACATGCGGAAGCCGGGGTGTTAGTAGGAGGTTGCGATAACCAGCCTAACGAGAAATGTTGGAAAACAAATTAGACAGCAAAAGTGAGAAACCGTCGGCTCCTCTCGCAGAGTTTCTGTCCGCGCGTT